>WAAD01014678.1:91693-106291 GCA_013389945.1 Fregata magnificens
CATTGTCAGATGCTATCAAGCCAAACCAAATGTGAATGCAAAGGGACAAATGTATTTGTGGAAATGATTAAGGCTGGAAAACACTAGTAATGAGATATTGAACATTTCTTCTGTAATGTGCTGGTTTGAATCCAGAGCAGGATGGCAACAATCAAAAGTCCTTAAAAGTAAATAAAAAGTAGCAGTAAATATGCTAGAGTAGGCTAAAGTATTTGTCTTATGAGAACTGTCCCTTTAATAAATAAAATAAAACACAATACTGGAGTTAAAAGTTTAGAAACAAATCTTACCTTGAGGACTTAATCCCTTTCATTTAAAATAAATATTTCAAGGTTTCTATATTCACAGGTGTTCTGTGAATCTTATTTACATTTTTATTAAATGAACTATATTTATATAGCTGTTTCTGTAATGTTTCTTCTTATGCCTTCTTAAAAGATGACATTATACAAGTACTAGAACCTTGAATTTTTGAAATTACTCTTTAATGTGATGGTCATAGGCATGAAAAACCTTGGCGAGCTATTTTTAAATCATATGCCATGTGATTTATTTTGAAAGGCAGCCTGGTCTTGCAGGCCTTCATTTGGAAGCAATCCAATAAAGATTAGAGGAGTTTTCCTCTAGAAGGGAAATGTGCACCATTTTGGGGCATGGGAACCTAATCCTGCCTCTGAAGCGGAACTGCTAGGGCATCGTAGAGAATGTATCCATCAGTCCACTTAGGTTCTGAAATCTTAAAAACAGTGAAAAGTAATCATCATGCGTGTTCACAAGACTGAAGCCCAGACTTTCATAATGCTGTTTGGAGCTCTGACCAGTAGATCATCCTCCTTTCTGTAATGTGCTTATTACTGTTACCTCAAATCTTTCGGCCACAGTAGCGGCTGGTGTGGTTCTCGAGTGGGCTAGCTGCGGTAGGGATATGAAGTGTTAGTTTCATAACTACTGTGTTTGTTATCTTGGAGGTGTGCTCTTCAGTAGTGGTACAATATTCTGTATGTACATGTTTCTGAGGAATTTCTGCTGAGGTGTTCTCAATTGTCTGCTTTAAGTACGTTGTTTTGAGGGGCGAAGTGTGAAATCCAAATTGTAAATGGCGTTGTTACCTATATTGCCAAAATTAGTGCTGCTTGTCTTTGTCAGTCTAATATTTCATGAAGCTCTCTAGCTAGAGATGCCTTATGAAACACTTAAGATGGGAATTATTATGCAGTAAAAAGCCATTAAGAAAATCAGAAAAAAAAATTAGAAAGTCAGTTCAACTTTTTTATGCTGTACATAGAGAGTCTCACATTTTTTATAAATGCAGCTATTCACTGTGGGAGTTTATGTGCAAAAATGCATGTAGGATTCTGTTGTGTGCCCTTTGGAGAAGTTCTGAGGCTTGGAAACAAGGTATTTACCTCTCATCAGCTACTCCTCCTTCTGCTTTGCAGTTGGGATGAAGAAGGAAATCACCTGGGACTGCAACTTTGATATTGCAGTTAGATGGGATGTGTATAATCTGGATATCAGCAGCCTGGAGAGGAAAGTCTAGAGTTCCAAATATTGTCGTGATTATGGCTTGTACTTCTGTGAAACACTGTGAACTCCTGCACCAACACCTGGTGTCCTTTTGCTGAACTCTGTCAGCTCTTTCTGCTTTCGGGTAGGAAATCTCTGGAGCTGGTTTCAAGATCTTTTAGAAAGGAATTGGCTGGTTCATCTATATAAAATAAAACAGTGCTTTGCTTATCACTTTACTTAAGGAATGGAGGGAGGGAAGAAAAGAGGAGTGTTTATGCTGCATTAAATATTTTCATTATGCATCAGATGTTGAGAAATTTCTGGTAGGCCTGAAGCATCTCTGGCATAACTGGTTGGAAAACAAACAAACAGAAAACCATGTAGCACATGGCAAGCAGTGTGGTTTGTTTCCAGACTTACAACTGTATTTTGGAATGTATGTGAGATACAACATAAATTTATCAGAGCTTTGGCACTGATTGATGCTCACAGGCATGACTGAGATTTAGGTAGCAACTGACTTCTAAAGGAAGCATAATCATTCTATTATCATTTATGCCTTTAAAAGTCTTCTCTTACCTAATTGAATGGTGTGAGCAGACAATGTCAGGCTTGGACAATATGGATGTGGACTCAAGGATTTTTCCCATTGTTAATCTAGTGTGTGTGTGTGTTTTCAGAGTAATCTTGGTGGGGTTTAGGGCGGGGTTTTTTTCTTTGTTTAGTTTGATTTTTTTATACAGTCACTTCATTTAGAGAAACAGATGTAGTTTTCCTGTGTGCAAGCATTATGTGCAAAGGAACTGCAGATGTTAAAAGGAGATGCTGTTTCTAAGACCCAACCCAAAGTTTGTCTGTGCAATGCTGAACCATCTTCTTACCATTTATTTGGCTAGTAGTCTAGAAAGTGCCAGCAATATAAGTGGATTAAATTTTGCTTTCATTATTATCTTATTTGATGACTGTCAAACCTGAGAGTCTCCATAAAAACCAGCCAGAATTTATCAGGCTGTCATAGACTCATGATGAATGCTGTGAAGCTGCCAGGTAAATACCAACAAGTCTATAAACTTTAATTGCTACCTTAATTCTGCAACGTTCAGTTCTTACTCAAAGCTTTCTTCATCAAAGCTTCTTTCAGCTGTAGTGTTCTGATATTACAGGATCAACCCAAACAGCATGAGACTTCAGAAAAGCAATTTGATTTCAGTGTACGTTTAGAGTTGAGTCATTCCTCTTCTATACAGATGTGCAAGGGGAAGAGAAATCATAGGAGGCACGGCTACACGCGTGAGCTTGCCATAAGGCAATTATCACTGAGAGGCACTCGGGGAAGGCTGGATGGCAGCTGCTGCAGAATGGACTTTGTAAGGGTGGAATGAGGGATGGTTTGTTTATCATCAGAGTGGTTCCCATGTCATAGACAAAACTAGTTAAATCTTTATGATCACTGGTTATTTTTCAGATGTATGCTAAAATCAGTGCCCCTTTTGGCTTCACTTTTTAAAGGAGATAGCACCGTGAGTCACCTGCTGCCAGACTGTAGCATTCACAGTGGGGTATTTGACCCAGTGGCTTCTCACAAGGTTCTGAAGCTTTGGAAAGCTAGCCTATCTCAGCACTTCTTTACCTAGTAAATTAGTGTAGGAGGAAGACAAACGTTATTGATGTTCAAATACATTGCCTCCTTGAAGCACTCAACATGTGCAAATTATATAAAGAACAATTCTGAATTCTTCCTACTGTCATGAATCTCCAAGCTTCTATAATAAATGTTGTTGTCACATTATATGGGTTAAATGACTAATGATGGAAGTGTGTTCTTATTCATGCAAGCAGCTGCTGAAAAGTGTGTTGTCCTAAAATATACCTTCCTGTCTGTAAAGCTGACAACCATGAAATGATGGAATCAAGTTCCTGTCCTTCAGTGTTGCTTACAGTGAAAACTGTCACGCAGTTTTTAGAAAAGCCTGTCAAAGAAAGAGCCATAGTTCTGATACAAGGTGGACAACACACACTGTGAAATGTCTTGTACTGTGGACAGTGTTAAATGCTGCACCTCGGTCTGCTTTTACTTTCTATTTCATTTCCCACCCTTCTTGATTTGATTTTTTTTTTAAACCTCTTGGCCATTAGAGGGCAATTTAAAAATAAGTAATAATAATAAAAAAGGAATCGATAAGCCCAGATGTTAGAGCAATCTCTTTACTGTCTTGCCTCTGGAACAAGCACAAGGGTTAGAAAGAATTTTTATTTTTCTATTTTCCTTTTAAATGAAGTATAGAAACTTTTGGGGCACCTTCGTCAAGCTTGCCATCATGTGCACTTTGACCCTTCAGTTTTATCTGTATTGTTTACCTGAAAAGGCTGTGATGACATAAATTTCTATCATTGAGTACTGAATCTCAAGAGAAGTATGTGAATGTGGCTAGACTGTAAAACTGAAATCCAGAAATAAAATAACGCCTTTTACTACGCTACTATCTTTCTCCATGCAGCTCTTTATTTCTCCTGTACAACATTTATTTAAGAATTGATCCGGCAAAATATCTCCTGACTCCCTCTTGTGCTGATGCACTGCTTTGTCAAATCCATTAAAACTGAGTTGTGCAATGCTATTTAGAAACCATAGTTTTCTGAGAATATTGACATTATGCTGAGAACTGCAAACATAGCTGATGAGATAGTCTCTGTCCTGGTGAGTTTTCAGTCTAGAGGTGTACACGTAGCTGTAATGAGCAAATACCTAATTGGGGTAGCAGTTAGATTGTTTTAGCTGTATTCAGTGTGTTACAAACACAGAATTTAGTGATGAGAGGAAAAAAAAAAAAAAACCCAGAGAGTTCGATAATTCAATCACGGTTCATTGGAAGTATGTTAAAATAGCAGTCAGTAACAGCTACCAGTGCTTACTAGTAAACACAAGTTGATACCTCGTTTAGGATAAAGCTTTTTTTACATTCATGAATTACCATCTCAGAATGTATCTTTATAGCAAGCAAAGACATGACAAAGGAACGTGTTCCCTTCCGTAGTGAAGATTTAACAGCACAGAGTAGAAAAGTAGAAATTTCAAAAGTAGCTTTTGCAATCTTTTGCTGTGCTAGGAAGGTTCCTTTGTGTAACTTGGAGCTGTCTGGCGGCAAGGAGGAACAGGAGTGGGACCTGAAAAATGGAGTCTTGTTAAAATGCAAAGTGCCAGGAGCTCCTGGACACTGGGGATTCTCCTGATATCAGCACCCCTGGAAATGTGGCCCCTGTGTCTATTGATTTTAAGGAATATCAGTTCTGTGTTTCAGCACAGTTAACATGTTTTGCAAGGTGACATAAAAGATGCTCTGAGTTTGCAACTGCACATCCAACATACTAAACAGAACAAAAGAAAGACCTTTTCACTGAACGTACCCAGAAGTAGGATGTTAGAGCAATTAGCGAAGATTTGTATTTGTATAGCATGTTGAAAAATTATAAAACTCTAAAACCTTAATCTGGTTGCTTTCAAGTTGGCCCTGTGTCTATAACTAATGAATAACATGCAATTATTTATTATGTAATTGATTTATTAATTTATCTTAAATGCATATCTGGATATTTATATAGTTTGTAAGTCACATTTATGAAGTTCTATTTATTTAGCTTCAGAGATGCTAGAAATTAGATTACTCAATTGGATTACTTAACAAATATTGATTAGCATTTTTTAGCAATTAACATTATAGACATGTAATATAGCACTATCTTTTAAAATTTTAATTAACTGTTTAAACATTGCTTGGAAGTTTAAAGTTGGTGAGATTATAATTATATTATTGCCTATGCAGTTTTGAGTTAATTACACTGTATTTCTATAGACTTGATAAACTGCAAAATGTATCCCCTTAACAATCAATTGGTATTAAATTACTTTCAATTAGTTTTTATTAAAACCAAATTAGTCTCATTTCAGACACAGTAAAAGCAGTACAAAATCTCACAAATCAACCATTATTTCTGCCACACTTATTGATTTCCAGATGTCTAGTTGGTCAGTTAGTGGACGTGGTTTTAAAATTAAAATAAACCTGAAAAACACGAAGCTATTTAGAGTTCTGGTCTTCAAAGATGCAATGCCTAATACTGTTCCATATAAATCTGTGCAAGTCTCGTTGATTTCTGTGATTGGGAAAAGGCCTGAGTCTGGGACCCTTCAGTGTAAAGGGGATCAGGCCCAGCCAGCATGGCTTCATGAAAGGCAGGTCCTGCCTGACCAACCTGATCTCCTTCTATGACCGGGTGACCCGCCTAGTAGATGAGGGCAAGGCTGTGGATGTTGTCTACCTGGACTTTAGTAAGGCCTTTGACACGGTCTCCCACGGCATTCTCCTGGAGAAGCTGGCAGCTCATGGCTTGGATGGGCATACTCTTCGCTGGGTAAAAAAGTGGCTGGATGGCCGAGCCCAGAGAGTGGTGGTGAATGGAGTGAAATCCAGTTGGCGGCCGGTCACGAGCGGTGTTCCCCAGGGCTCAGTTCTGGGGCCGGTTTTGTTCAATGTCTTCATCAATGATCTGGATGAGGGGATTGAGTGCACCCTCAGCAAGTTTGCAGATGACACCAAGCTGGGCGGGAGTGTCGATCTGCTCGAGGGAAGGAAGGCCCTGCAGAGGGATCTGGATAGGCTGGATCGATGGGCCGAGGCCAACTGTATGAGGTTTAACAAGGCCAAGTGCCGGGTCCTGCACTTTGGTCACAACAACCCCATGCAACGCTACAGGCTTGGGGAAGAGTGGCTGGAGAGCTGCCCGGCGGAAAAGGACCTGGGGGTGCTGGTCGACAGCCGGCTGAACATGAGCCGGCAGTGTGCCCAGGTGGCCAAGAAGGCCAACGGCATCCTGGCTTGTATCAGGAATAGTGTGGCCAGCAGGAGTAGGGAAGTGATCGTGCCCCTGTACTCGGCACTGGTGAGGCCGCACCTCGAATACTGTGTTCAGTTTTGGGCCCCTCAGTACAAGAAGGACACTGAGGTGCTGGAGCGTGTCCAGAGAAGGGCAACGAAGCTGGTGAAGGGTCTAGAGAACAAGTCTTATGAGGAGCGGCTGAGGGAACTGGGGTTGTTTAGTTTGGAGAAGAGGAGGCTGAGGGGAGACCTTCTCGCTCTCTACAACTACCTGAAGGGAGGTTGTAGTGAAGTGGGTGTTGGACTCTTCTCCCAAGTAACTAGCGATAGGACGAGAGGAAATGGCTTCAAGTTGCGTCAGGGGAGGTTTAGATTGGATATCAGGAAGAATTTCTTTACCGAAAGAGTGGTCAAGCATTGGAACAGGCTGCCCAGAGAGGTGGTGGAGTCGTCATCCCTGGAGGCGTTCAAAAAAGGTGTAGACGTGGCACTCCAGGGCCTGGTTTAGGAGGCATGGTGGTGTTAGTTGAAGGTTGGACTTGATGATCTTAGAGGTCTTTTCCAACCTTAATGATTCTATGAGTCTATGTGTTACAGTCCCATTAATTGCAACAGCTTTCTACCCTGTAATTGTGGACATTTCTCTAAACCCAAAGGGAATTTTTGTATTTTATAGTAGTACAGTATGGTGGCTGATGAGAATATATGCTTGTTTACTCAACAGGAGTCAAAATTAATTTTGTAGGCTCCAGGCTTTAAAGAAGCTTTTTTTCAGCTAGTGATCCCCATATTAGTTAGGGCTTAGATACTTAAAAGCTTTAATATTTAATAATAAAGTACATTTAACCTGGCATCAGAAAATATAATAAAGTGCTTCCTATAGCATCTTTTTGCAATTTAGAACCCTTTTTGTTTATCATGTAGTCTTTACATTTTTTATTTTGCTTTCTAGCTCAACCTTCTTTATTTTGTGTATAGCATATATACTTTTCAGTGTTAGAGTAGATGTACTTCATATGTTGTCGAGTTTTATAAAACTGTGTGTTGAGTTTAATTAGTCTTGTAGTAGTAGCAGCACAATAATAACCCCCCAAAGAAATCTTAAAAAAGTAAACAAACCCTGCAAATAAAGTGATGATTAACATGCTAGGATGCTTACTGGAGACCATGGGATAACATGAAGCAAGGGAGTGCCATCTCATAGCATTCAAACCATGGGTTCCTCATCTTTTTCTGCAAAATTTAAACTTGTTTGCTCAGGGAATACAAAGGTTTTGTTTCATTTAAATACTAGCAAAAGGAATCATGACCCCTAGAAAGCCAGGATTTGGTGCAAAATATGTGTGGACTTGAGCAAAGATATTGTTATAGGAGGTGGCAGTAGCAGCTACTGTGAAGCATGTATGATCTAGAGAGAATGACAGACTTTATGCATGTCAGGATTAATGAAAGCAGCAACTGAAGTGGGTAAACAGGGAAGGATAGCTGGAGACTACTAAAACCACCATCCAAGATGGCTTTTGTAGGTGATGCTTTATGTGGGCCACTGTGTCTGACCAAGAACTAAAATACAGGACACTTAGCAGAGAGGCAGTTGGCTGAGAAGGTGGCTTTTGAAATTTGGATGCCATTAGTCATTTATTTATTTCTACCTGTATGTATCATCCTTGTAAGAAGCTAATGACTGCACCAGCAGCCTATCATGTAAATAACCATCTTCCGCTCTTGAGAACATTGGCAAGTGGCTCAGAACAAAGGACAAGAATAATAACCAAACAGGGTGCCAGACTCCTAAGTCTCTATTTAAGTTTCTGAATGTACGCTTTTAACTGATGTTTACTGAAGTCCTGAGTAACCATTGATTTCATGAAAATTTATAGTGAAGGAATTTTTAGTGCTAGTCACATACCCAAGATGGAAATAGATACAA
Organism: Fregata magnificens; assembly: GCA_013389945.1. Taxonomy (NCBI): domain Eukaryota; kingdom Metazoa; phylum Chordata; class Aves; order Suliformes; family Fregatidae; genus Fregata; species Fregata magnificens. The sequence goes on from WAAD01014678.1 coordinate 100,007, forward strand.
GGTGGGATTTATTTTGGATGCAGAGGTGCTGGGCAGGTACCTGTCTAGATTGGAAATCAATTGGGCTTAACGCCAGCCTCCTTTAAACACTCCCTTATGCCCCCAAGCATATCTCTGCATCCTTTGGCTCTAAAGTGCCTTTGAAAAACTAAGCATAGCCAGTTAATTTGAAAAATCAAACCATTAGGATGTGACACGTCTGCCTCTCAGTGACCTGGTTCAGAGAGAGAACAAGCCCTACAAAGAAGGGCGAGAGTTTTGGCTGGACAGTTGGTGGAAGTGGGGCAGCTCCTTTGGTGACTGCTACATTGCTCTAATTGTATTGTAAAATCAGATCTTTGTTTAATACCTTGAGGTGATAGGTATTTTTCTTCCATTGCTTTGAAAGTGTAGAATAATAACTGTATTTGTCCTTGCCTATTTGTTTATGCTGAAGTGTGTGTGTGTGTGTATATATATATATATACACACACACACAGAGAGGCATCCTAGTTGTTTCAGGATTTCATTGCCTTCAGCACTGACCGAAATGGAAGTTCATGCAGTTTATAGTCTGAGTAACTTTTGTTATAGTACTCCTTTTATATTTTACATGCTGGTTAGCATAGCAATGGGCAAATTACATAATCTCTCTTTTACCTGAGTTTTGTGGCAATTACCTGCTTCACAAGTATGTGAAATTTAATTTGCTACTTTTTCTTATGGTCTTTTGTTGCAGGCATCATAATGTGAATTCTTTTATTGCTGCCCTAAAACATTTCAAGGAACTAAATGTATATTGTATGAATGGCTGGTGTTATTTGTATTTGAAGGAACCTAACATTTTGCATATGACTAAGACTACACATATTTAAAAATTAAAATCTGATGACTCTGCAAAGATAACTTTAGTCTACAAGTTGTCTTCAAGAAGTATTAATAATGACAATATTACTTTGTAAGAGAGAGTAAACTAAAATGTCCCTATGGATGCATTTCACTTCAGTCATTAAGAAGAAAATGACTATACTCTTTATTTAGAATAATGAGAGTTGATACTGGTTGTCATTAGAGTATGCTACAATAAAATGTTAATAAGAAGCAGCTTGAGAATACCACACTAATGCAATGCTTTTTTAATCAAATTTTTGGAATTGATTGCCTGTGGCAAAAGAAGCAAAATCTTTAATATGATATAATGATTTTTACACCATCTCTGGGGAGAGATGTTAGTTCTGTCAACCTCCTAACCTGTTTTTTGGATGCAAAGCACAACATATATTTTGTTAGAGTCATTAGAAGATTGTATTCTGAACAGATACAGCTATATGAAAAGTTTATTTGTATGTATAGCCTATGATGTTTTTCAAGCTAGAACATTTCAGTAACTGTTTGCTGTTTTCTAAAATGTGACTGTAGTGGTTAGTACTAATCTTAATTCTAAGACTCAGTGAAAGGCATTATTTTCAGGTGTCACTAAACTATCCATATTTATTCTGCGATTTCATGCAGTGGTATCTACACATACCATGTTATTTTCTTCTAATTAGAATATGAAACATAAATACCACCTAGAAACAAATAAATAAATATGGAAAACTAATTTTGGGAGATGCACACAAGTTTCTCCTTTTACCTTCAATTCCAGCTCTGAGACGGCTCATCAGTTTATTACTGCGCAGTAGTAATATGCTTTGTAGCTCCTGGTTTTGATCTTATCTAAGTGCGTATATGGGTGCAAAAATATAGATTCCTCTCATTTAACATTCGTGCTTGCGAGGAAATCTGAGTGTGAAATGAATTTTGTCTTTTTCACCGGGAGGAACACAAAACAGAATGGAAAGGAAGATAAAACTCATTTCAATGTGTGCAGAGAGAGCATTTCTTATTTCTGCTGATGGCTGCCACATCTTTTCAGTGGGAACAGCTGGTATCTAAATGGCTTCCTCAGCTAAAACAATGTCTATCTCGCTTTAAAATTTCAGCAGGAAGCTGCTGTTTCATCATTTAGTCATGTCACATATTTATAGTGTTGTCTTTGTGTGTAGTGTTTGAGAAACAAAACTGAAAGAAAATTGATGCAGTGTATATCTTGGCGCCAGTGAATATAAAGTTATGGTTAGTCATAAAACCTATGATCTATCGCAAAGGGGAGGAACTAAATTCTCAGTGCTGTGGTAAAACTTTTAGAAATAGAACAATTAAAAAGTCTAAGAGGAAACATGGCCCCTGTTCAGCAACACATTCTGTTCATGTCTAAGTGTAAACATATCAGCAATCCTGTTGCAATCCTGGAACTTCTTTCCTAGTTAAGCACCCATTCAAGTACGTGTAGCCTGATGTAGCCTAGAAGACATGCATTTCTCATAAATTCTCATTTAGCTGGCAAATTGTTTTTTCTTGCAAATTTCGATATGAAAATCAAATGTGGAAAATGGAAACAAAATGGGTTCCAAGAAAAGGATTAAAAAACGTATACAGGATGAAGAATAAATCAAAGTGTCAATATTTACTGACCATATGAATTTGACTGAGTTTCTTCAGTGTTCATTTTTCCTTGCCATACTGTTTATACCAGAGAAGCCAATAATATTGTTTAATAAGAGCCAGTTCTGTGCTTTTGAAATGGAAAACAATGAAATAAATCTATTAATTCAAGCTGTGTAAAAGCTACAGTTTACAAAAATGGTGTATAGTTTTCCTCCATCAAAGGTTCATGTTCTTCTTACCGTCACATTAGTTGTACACACCTCATATATTGTTTGGGCACGCTAAGTTCAAAAAGCTCTTAAAGTAAACTAGTATTCAGGCAGAGCAGGAGAAATACTGATCTCCTTAATTCATTGAGTTGCTGCGTTATCTGTGCAACTGTATTCTTTACAGATCGATTAGGGAGTGGGATTACTGCACCCAGAAGTGACTCTATTTAAAAATAATAATTGTGCACACAAACCAAGAACAACAATAAGATGCCTGGAAGAGACATCCTGTGAAGGACAGATCACCCAGTTTGGTGACATCCATTTCTCCTACCTTAATGTGAGTAGTAAGCAGTGGAGGAATGACCTGTGTAACCACATTATATATATATATAAAAAAATATATAAAAGCCACCCCTCTGAAAGTTTGTGAGGATGACAGGAATTAAGATGAAGGCCTATTTCCCCAAATCCCATCTTAGATGACCATTCTAATGTTATGAATAATGAGGCTTCCTTACAAGACAAGCAGGTGATGTTTGCTGGCAGATGTACAATTTAATGATACCCAAAACAGGCAGAAGTTAATGTTGGAGGTCTTTCCTAGCTTAGGCATGTTGTTTTGTGCAAAACCCTAATACTGTAACTTGGGTATGTTGTATCAAAAGTGGAAGAAAAAAGCATCTCTGCTGCAGCATGTGGATGTAATCTCCAACAGTTGTAAAAGGTTGCACCACTTTGCTACAATCATGGTTGAAATTACCACTGCCTACATACTGACTGACCTTGCAAGCTCCATTTTTCCTTTCCCAGCTGACCCTGACCTTTCTACGGTGATTTCTTCTGTCTAGAATTGGTTAAAAGAATAGTTGAATTTCATGGTCCAAGAGACTAAAATGTCCTGTGTATCCTGGGAAAGACTCCTTAGAAGCAATCTTAAGTTTTGGTTTCTGTTTAATTCTTTTAATCAGAGATGGAATCTCACTATGAAGCCTTTGTGGGGACAAGGCATAAATGTTGAGAGTTAACGAGTGGGGGTCAGGCATATTCCCTGCTTTTCCTCCTTTCCTAAATGGGAGCTACCTTTACAAGATAAAAGCTACAGTGCCTTCCTGGGTGAGCAGTGGGAAAACAAAACCTTTCTTGTACTCAAGCTTCAGTACTGGAAGAACAGTGAAAATTTAAGGGCTGCATTTGTAAATGGAAAGGAATATTGGCTGAGCATCTGACAAGTATAAGGCAGCTCTTTAAAGCTGTTTTAGGTTATTGGTGTGGTGTTTTTTTTTTTTTTTTTTTTTTTTAATACCCATCAATGTCCCATGTGAGTTAAGGATGTGGCTTCAGCCACAACTCAGGAATTCTATGTCTGTGAGGAGTTAACTTACTGTAATTACTGCATAGTTTGTGGTTTAATTGTACGGAGGCATGGCTATGGCTGGGAAGTTGAAGAGGAGAACAGTAGATTGTTTTTGGTTTTGAGTTCTTTTGTGAGCTTGCCAGACAGAGGCAGTTTCAGCAGCTGATGGAAGAGGGAGAGGTAATCTGGGAACTGCTACACCAAGAGGGATGAAAACTTTCCTGTAGCAGATAGCTGCAATTTCAAAGGTTTTGCTGGCATCTAACTGTGAAAAGGTTCCTCTCTTGTTCCAGAGCCCTGTAGAGTGCTTTATGACCAAAGGTCAGCATGGAGAAATGGCACTTTCTGGTACAAGGCAAAAGGAATATAGGTAGCATGGGCACATAACCGGTGGGCCAAGGTGTCATCTCACAGCTCTTCTTTGGAGCACAGTATGAACAGGAACCAGAATGAATTTTTTTTTCAGGTGGAATATTTTTCCAGAAAATTCTTTTAAAATATTTTTAACGCAATAAATGGGTGGTGATTATTAGACATCTGATAATGACAGTAACACTGTAAAATCCCAGTGATATTAACTAATCGTACTCAGCTACCAATTGTACAGCCCTGATGAAAATGGTTCAAAGGTGGCCTGGAAAGATTATGGGGGATGATGTGGAGGAGGTCATTGTGTAGGAAGACAAATTCAGAAATACGGCACTTACCTCGATGCATGTACGTATTATGGTGATTATTTCTGTATGTAAAGTCCAACTTAATCTTTTTCCTCCTGCCTTTTCACTTCTTTGCTCAGTGAACTGTATAGGAACATTCTGCTTGGCCATTTTCATGAACCATTTGATTAAATGTATTTCAGTCTGATACTTAATGGCTAATGTGCAAGAAAAGAGCAACTTGCTAATTGAATAACCAGTGTATCAAATTTCTGACATAAAGTAAAAATAATATAGATATTTGTGGAGCCAAGTGACAGGTGAGGAACCTAAAAACAACAGAAAGATTCCTACTTAGCTATTAGTTTGTAGATTATTTGAATCTGAGACACCCTAAAATGGAAAGGCTATATTAAGTCTGAGATATTGAGTCTGAGGCTGTATTTTAAAAAATTATTTTGGTTCTTCCTGTGTCTGCCAGGAGGTTTTTAAACATGTTGAAATTCTGGCAGTATCTGCAACTAAGAATAACTGCAACGGTCTAGCTTTGAGAGAGCCTACAACATGTAACTGCTAGATCTTCTAGGTATAATTGGATACCCAGTGTTTTCTCTATATAAGCTCTCAGAGGAGCTGAGAAGCCATTGTATCCTTGTTCTCCTTTGTTATCCCTCAGGAACCACTGGCATATGTAAAGCAAGATGCTAAGATTTCTGAGGAGACAGAGAATTACGTACGTTTACTGACATTTGCATTTATTTAGGATATTGAACAAATACATGGCTATTTATCTCACTGTACAAAAAAAAGACTCTTGGCCTCAGACTGCTGTTTTGTCTACCTATCTATGGACATCTCAGAATTGCTAAGTTAAGCACTATGTTTGCTTTTATCATAACCTGTTCTTATCAAGACTAATCTTATCTTCTCTCTCCCAATTTGTGTGCTTGTCAGACTACTTGCTTCACCTTCTTTTACAAAAACTAGTTTTCGGTGGTAAACTTTTTAGGGAGAGATATCATTTGTTAGGGTATGACTTTGTGTCCAGTAAATAGTGATTTTAATAATGATAACGTGATAATAACTTTTGACTATCCCAACACATGATACCAGGGACGCAGCGGGAATTACTGGTCTGCTTCAGGCCTTGTGAACAATTAAAGGCGCAGGCTGTCCCCGTTTGCTGTAAGACGAACCGGCAGGGAAGACGACTGGCCTGGCTGAACAGGGAGCTCTTGCTGCGGCTCAGGAAAAAAAGGAGAGTCTATCACGCTTGGAAGAAGGGGCAGACTACTCAAGAAGAGTACAGGGAGCTCGTTAGGTCATGCAGAGAGGAAATCAGGAAGGCAAAAGCCCAGCTAGAGCTCAATCTGGCCACTGCTGTACGAGGTAATAAAAAATGTTTCTACAAGTACATTAACAGCAAAAAGAGAGCCAGGGAGAGTCTCCCTCCTCTGGTGGATGCCGGGGGGAACATTGTCACCAAGGACAATGAAAAGGCTGAGGTACTTAATGCCTTCTTTGCCTCAGTCTTTAATAGTCAGACCAGTTATCCCCAGGGTATTCAGCCCCCTGAGGTGGAAGACAGGGACCG
>WAAD01014678.1:107219-129028 GCA_013389945.1 Fregata magnificens
GCTGAGGGAACTGGGGTTGTTTAGTCTGGAGAAGAGGAGGCTGAGGGGAGACCTTCTCGCTCTCTACAACTACCTGAAAGGAGGTTGTAGGGAAGCGGGTGCTGGACTCTTCTCCCAAGAAACTAGCGATAGGACGAGAGGAAATGGCTTCAAGTTGCGTCAGGGGAGGTTTAGATTGGACATCAGGAAGAATTTCTTTACTGAAAGAGTGGTTAGGCATTGGAACAGGCTGCCCAGAGAGGTGGTGGAGTTGTCATCCCTGGAGGCGTTCAAAAAAGGTGTAGACGTGGCACTCCAGGGCCTGGTTTAGGAGTCATGGTGGTGTTAGTTGAAGGTTGGACTTGATGATCTTAGAGGTCTTTTCCAACCTTAATGATTCTATGATTCTGTGAATTTGAGTTCCACACTAGGAAGTCCCAAGTGGTAACTGCCTGTGAATAGGTGGGTGTAGCTGGAAGTGTGTCACGTTCCAGGTAACCGAAATAAAGCTGAGATTTCTGTATTTAATCTATGTCTTTGTTTTGCTGTCTGTGTGTGGGAGCAGTACAGAGTTCTTCATATTATCAAATATAAGTACAGAGCAAGAAATATGAAACAGTTCAGCATTGAAGTCTTGGCGGGGGAGTACATCCTTTTACTTTGTTGTGTTTTTCAAGAGAGTTGGTGGCCAGTTATATATGCATAGATCAATTTTTTGTTCTGTCTAAAATCATACCAAGAATATAAACTTAGAATGTTGTAATAGTGACTATATTTTTCCCTACGACAAAATAACAATAAAATGAATATTTAAACAAAAAATAATTAAAATAGAGTTACTAACTATCCTTAAGTAGCACCATGTAAGATTGTTATTCATATTAAACTGAGCTCATTGTTATTTCTGTAGTTAGTTATAGTTAACAGACTAGAAATAATTTTAAAGTCTTTTTTTATTAATAATTTATATACTTGGGGTAAACTAGTGGATTAAGGCATTTTGAACCACAATGTTCATCTAGACATTTTGCTCAAGGAAAGAGCGCTGGTATACATTGCCTGTTTTGCTTGACTATTGTAATCAAGTTCTGAGCTATTTAATGCTGTAAATGTTTGAAGTACACTTGGCACTAGCTAGAAATCTGGTATTCCCCAGTGTGTTTGTCACAGAAATGTTTTTGTTCCTTGATTAACTTTTTCTGATGAACTTAAGTGGGGGGAAAGTATTTTGATGAGATAGGGATTACCTTTTTGGGAATGTATGTCTTTAATTTTATGGTTTTAGAATAATTTGATTTTTTTTTAATTGTTGTTTGATTTTGCTAGAGCAATTGACCACTCTTCACAGTCTTTTCTACATGAAATACTGATAATGGCGCTTTCTCTGATGAAACCTCACTTTCTCACATATGCTGTTGTGTTGCCTAAAGTTGCATGAGCTGCTGTAGTCACTTCCGTAGGACGACTTATGGATGTGCTGCCACAAATACATGCATATAGTAATTTCTGGGCTATGACTATTACAAGTCACTCCATGGAGTCAGGGATGTTGAAGGACATGATCTGGTTGCATAAGCAGCAATAATACGCTATTATCATCCACGTTATAAAACCAAACTGTCTTGCTTTTGTGGTAACACAGGACTGTCATTTCCAAATGTCATTGATTCCTACAAAGCAGTAGAATCCCATAACAAGGACAAATTCAACACTGTGTGCAAAAATTACACTCTGCACAGTGCTGGACGTGAGGTCAGCTCCCGCCACCATTGTAATAACCAACAAAATCAATTTCAGACCCTGCTCAGTGTTCAAGGTGAGCTCTGCTACTATTGGTACTGTAGCACTCGAGCAACATAGCAAAACCTGATCAGCAAAAAGAATGTGCAAAGTAGAACTGTTATTAGGGTAAATTGCTGCCCAAGGAATGATATCCTGGTGGATGTTATTTTCTGAGAACAACTTAGAGTAGGTCATATCCACACGAAACAAACAAAATCTTCAAACTGTGATTAAAGCTGTAAGGTTCTGAGGAGTTGGAGCTCAGGAAATGTCAAGACATCTTTACTTTAGCTCTAAGATATTGAATAGCATGGAGTCGTATACACCTACTATTAACTCCGTAGTAGGCCAGGGTAACAGGTATTAAATCTCCATTTCAAATCAGTGCAATTCCCTACATTGTCTTCCTAACTTCTTCAGTGTTTCAGGGGAGGAGGTAATGGTAGTGTTAGAAATCCAGGGTGATATATAAATGGACTCCATCTTTTTTTTTTTTTCTCTCTCTCTCTCTTTTAAACCAAGAATTGTGTTACTTTGGTGTTGATCATCTCCTCAAGGAGTTGAATGTAAACCATATGGATACAGCAGCCCTGAAATCAAACTGCCTTTTCTAATATCTTGATCCTTTAAAAGACTTATAAAGGGGGGGGGGCGACAGAAAAATTCTTGCTGACCCTCAGGCATGTACTCCTCTAATCATTTGGGTTTCCTGAATTTTAAGTTTCATTTGTTATACTTCAACCCAGAATGAACTCTGATACCAGTGTTCTGCTGAGTATACTGCAGATACGATAACCTAGAGAAAGCTCATGTGTCTGCTGTAATCAAAAGTGGAAGAGATATCACTACAGTTCTGAATTTTCTTGCTTTGTTTTTCCACTTGTTACTTAAAAGTGGGGCTTAAAATGTCTAATACTTGATTATTCAAAGATAAGGAGATGGTATATCTAATTCCTGCCACTGCTTTGGGGGAAAATAGCCACATTCTTATATGATATTCTCTCTCTGAAGTTACAAACTGGGGAGTGTGGACCCATTTGCAGGCAGATTGTGGTTTAGTTGTTACCTATGCTATTTTGCTTCTATGGCCATGATAGTTCAGAAGGGCCTTTAGCACGAGTAGTTTTTGCTATTCTTGAAAGGAGAAAATTGCCTTTATTGCTGAAGGGATAGAAAGGATAGAAACTTAATTGTAAATAATAGTTGTTTTACTGTAGTCCATAGACACTAAAAAATTCTTACTGATAAGTGAGGCAGACTGTTTCTGAGAGCAGATAACTAGTAACAAGTGTGGGGAACTAACAGTTCATTAAAACTATCTTTACTTTGTAATAAATGATGAAAATGTTTGTAGACTCTCTGCCTTTCAACTTAACTTATAAATTACACTAATAAGAAAACAGTAACTGCAGTAGGTCCATCATAATGCATGTGAAAATTTTTTATTTTGTAGGAGTTTTATTAAGTTTATTGTAGCTAAGATGAAAATCAATAAGAAAATTTTGGGAGACAGTAGATGACGACAGTGATTTTTAGTAGAAGATTGAACTAGCTTTAGTTATTCATAGTGACACTTTTTCCTTGTGTCATTGAGTGAAAACTCTGTTCCACATGCAATTTCAGTAATTATGATACTACACCTGCAAAGACAAAGCAACTTCCAACCTAAATTCAGTTGTGGGGAATGAAGCTACAGCATAGTACTACTTATTCAGTTCTTTGTGGGAGTAATGCAGCTGTGTTTGAAGCCTGTGGTCTAACAGCATGAGTATAGGAATTTTTGGCACTGGCATGTAGTTGAAACTTCTTCTTTTCAGACTGGCATTTATGAAAGGTTAACAGATATAAGACCTGATGAAGGAGCTAGCAGCATCAGGGGCCTGGCTTAATAGCTTCTCTTCTCTACTGTTTATTTTCCAGTGAGATTTTCTTGAACAAGAAGCAAGAAATGTTGCAACGCTTGTCACGTTTAGGCCAAAGGTTTGAAAACTTTTAGACTTCCTTGATTTCTGAAAACAGGCTGGATGTTATAGTTCACGTGGTAACTATCTCAGTGAATATTATTGTGAAAACTACTTTCTAACATGCTGTTTTGTTCAAAAATTATTTGTAAATAAGTCCTTGAATGAATTGTTTTCTCCACCTTTGCATCTCAGTCCTTTTTAAGCCCATCTTTGAAAGCAAATTAAAAGAAAAATCTAGCTAAATACCAGGTATTCCTTGAGTTAAATTAATTCAGAATCAATAATTTAGTATTCCTTGATGTTTCTAAACGTAACTGCTGATACAGCCTAAACAATGGATTCTCAAAATATTGCTTGCACTGCTCAAATTCCAGATAACTATTTTGGAAGGTCTATGGATGTTTTAAGGGACCAGCTTGAAAGGCAGAATTGAAACCATAAGTATATAAAATAGAATCTGGCTATACTATTGCTCCTAGTTTACCTAGAAATTTTATTGCGTATATATTCCGTGTTCGAGGCTACAAAAGCAAGGGGCCTCCGGGGGTTGTTTACAGTGTAGTTACAGCAGAACAGAGATTTCTGAGTCAGCTTGAAATTGGCTAACTTGGATATTGGTCATAGTCTAGTTGACCCAGCATGGAGATTAGCTTAGTTTAATTTGCTCAGTTCTTTTTGCAGCTTTCTTGATAGCACTGCACAGTTTCTCTTTTAGGTATCTAAAGCCAAATGACAAATCCTGAGTAACTCTTTCCCTTGTGTGTCCTTTCAGTTGCTTTCTGGAGGAGTCTGTGTTTTTTGCCAAGAAAGTTGTCTAGGTGTAAAAGCTTTGCTACTGTTCATACCCAGCACTTCCAAAGTGTTGACAGAGTGAGACATAAGTGCCTAAGTCCCATCCAGAACCACAAAATGAGCATCCCCTTGATTATGTGGTCTAGGAAACTTTCTCAGATTCTGCTTACTGGATTGGTCCCACAGAAGATAGGGAGGACGTATTTTTCTCCATTCCTGTGTGATGCCTTCAGTATCTTAAAAAAAACAAAACAAAACAAAAAAAACCCAAAAAACCTGAAACAGCCTTGAAGTCATTGGAGAGCATAGCTTAGGATGCATTTATTTCCTTAAGATTTACTGTTACTACATTTACTGTGTCTGCACAGATATAATGAATGGCTTCTGTAGATTTCATTCTTAGCTGCCTGTCTCCCTGTTGTTTGTATATCAGCCTGGCCATCTACCCAGATGCTGTGGATTCACTGAAGAATTAGGTGATGTAGTGCTTAGCGTTGTGATGTTCCCTCTGAGGATGTAGCTCTTAATGTGTTATGGCAGGTACATCGATTTCAGATACAAAACACACAGAATTATGACAAGTTGCAAGTATAATTAAAAGAAGTTTATCTGGTGTATCCAGAACCATTCTTGAAGCCTTTTTTAGCTGACAGTGATTTGTGATTTTGGTAGCTTTTCTTTTTTAAATAATGCAAAGTTTGTTCATTTTCCATGTGCGTCTCTGCATGACTCATGTCATCATTGTCCCTTCTGGACACAATGTATAATTCACAGAGGTGTTGCCTTCTCAGAGTGCAGTTGGTGGCACTGGACAAATCTAACAGTTCTAAAAAATGGTAGAGGGAAAATATGCTTCTGTCTATTAGGGAATGCATTTAATTATTCCAATATCCATTTACCTTTAGTTCTCATTTTCTTTTCCTCCAGCAACAGCATGTGTAGAAGACAGATGTGGCAATTCCTGAAATTTTAAGTTATTTGGTGTCCAATGTGTGTTTCCGCACTTTTCCATTCAGTGATCCATTTGGTTATTTGCACTTGCCATGGCCCCATAACCGCTGGGACCAAGAACCTCCTGTGACGGCTTCAAGCAGAGCGGTCACATTGCCCACATGCCTCTTTCTCTGCACCTGCACTGAACAAGTAGAGCAGTTCAGATACCCATCATTTAACCATGGTGACAACAGGCCTTTCCTTCTTCCAAAATTTCACTACCTAAAAAAAGAGAACTCCTATGCTGTCTTAAACATTTTGATTTGTTTAGCTGAAGCAATAGAATTGTCAATGAACACTTTGAGTAGTTAAATTTATGTCAAGTCATATGATTTGACTGTTGGTAATTGAATGGGATGAGAGCAAATACTGTAAAATAACATAATCCGGCTCTTACAAAGACTTTATTATACAGTACAATGAAAGGAGCTGAATAAACATACAGGCAGGGAAAAGTTAATAAAGATTATGAAACGTCTTAACATGGTCAAAGCAAATAGCTACATGCCATGAGCTATAAGCTCAATAACAGGGTTGTAAGCAGCTGTCCCCAAACTGAAGGGAATTACAAAACTGCTATAGTTCCAGCTGCTTTTAAAGTACTTGGGAAACACTACAATCCTATGAAATCAGGTTCCATATGCTGACTGCAGTTGAGAGTTATTATCACCTGGCATTTCATGTAGATTAACCCTTAGGCATTCCTGACACACAGTCCCATTTGTAGATTGCTATCCTAATGTCCTTGAAGTGCTTTAGACCTTCTCAGGAATATACAACATACATCAAACTGCTGATAACTATATCTATTGCTGTAAGATTCAATGTGACATTTTTAATATATTCTGAGCTTACATTCCTGAAAGAAGCTTTTAATTTTTGAATTAAAGGAAAAACACTTTGGGAAATATTTTTTTTTTTTTTAAAGAACAACTGCACACTTCTGGCAGAATAGAAAGGAGTTGGCACAAGAAAAAGTCTGACATACCAAGTCCAAAGAGATCTTGAGTTTGTTCAGACTGATACTTATTAGCATTAATCAGCATGTGTTTTTAAACACCCAGAAAAAAGTTTTCTGTGACTATACTTGAATATGTGGATGTTAAAAGCCTACGCTTATTTTCTGACAAATGTTGAAGTAGTACATATGGAGCTCAGAAAAGTGATGTTTCAAAACCAGGATGCTTAAGCAGTAATGTACAGAATCACCTTGAGATTTGTTATCACCTGTAAGAAAATACATTTTCTTCATCTCTCAGAGGTACTTTAATCTATACTGAAAACTGTTTCATTTTACTATGCAAAATACAATATCATAAAATAACATTCTAATTTGGAAGGGGAACTATCCCTAAATAATTTCTGCTATTTTATCAGTGTTGGAAGTTTTCATTAGGGATAATATTCACCTCTGTATAAGGACAGTGAAAAAGTCATGAAGTAGTTAAGAACTCAGTGGGATCCTAGCTGTGTATAGCTCCCCTACTGATCTCTGCAAAAGGTTGAACTGCTATTGGAAACGTCTCTGTGTGTCTCTGGAGATGGTCAAGCTGCACTGTGGAGGCAGGATCCCACAAGCGCAGCTGTAATGTATAAAGATTGCTGCTGCAGCTCAGGGCAGCGACAGAGACCTGACTAGGTCTGCCTGGCCAAGGTACTGTTGCCGCTTGCTCAACTGTAACCCATATGATGAGGCCCTAAATACTCTTAGGATGGGTACTCAGCATATTAAGCCAGGACTACTCTCTCTTGTTTCTTCAGTGCCCTATACCCTGTTGGTAACGGCAGATTTTGGGAACTTACTTCCTTCAGATTTCCTGTAAGCAGATCTGGTTTACTCAGAATCTGTGAAAGTACAAAGGTACAAGGTAAATTCATGACCTGATTGAAATTTCGCTGTTGATTTCCATTGGGCCATCAGTTCACTGCTGGCTCCTAGTGAGTATACAACTGCTCTAATTCATCTTCAGACATATTTTTTCTAATTAACAGATGAAAGGAATTTGTGTAACTACCTCTTTCTTGTATAGTACAGCTTAATTCATGATACTTCTGCTCTGAGCACAGCTTGAATGTCTCCTGAGTTTTGCCAGATGCTTGTCCAATAGCAGAATCTTCATTTTCATAGCCAGAATGAAAGTGAAAGCTGCAATGTAAGGCTCTTGTTCAATTTATGGAAAAAGATGAGGCAGCGTAGTAGAGCATAAATTACAGAACAAAAGGTTAAAATGAATGGTTAAAAGCAGAGTGATTTTGTTGTGAGGTTTGAGACCCCAGCGAAAACATCACAGAGGTTAAAGATGAATAGTCTGGGACACTGAGTAGTATATATTGGTAAACAAGATATTGTTATATTAGAAATATTTTCTAATGAAAGTTGTTAGAAAGAGAACAGATTCTTTTGTTATGACTGTAACTGTAATGCATTAAGTACTTGAAGTTCCAATCTCTTTTTAAAGGATATTTTTATTTTATATTAGCACAGAGTTGAATTATTAGAATGGAGAAGAAACACACTTGCAAAAATCAGTTTAGAGGTTTTAGGGGGTGGTTTTTTGTTTGTTTGTTTGTTTAAAAAACCAAACCCAGAGGTAAGTGCAGATAAGGAGAAACAGTCAGAATATTTAATCCATATGCATCTCTTATGCTTGCCATCCGTATTGATTTGTTATGAAGAACACCACTGATTGACACTTCAGGACTATAGTCTGAATCAGATTCTTAAATCTGATTCAAGGTTTACTGGGTTCACTGTGCAATCTCTTGCTTCATTTGGCAATATCCATAACTTGATCATCCTCTAAACAGAAAAAAAGGTTTGCTTGCCACGTAAGCAGAATTAGCGCTTCAGCTATGCTTGAGTTGATGTATGTGTATCAATCTTGTAGTGATTTGCATATACTCCTAATTATCTCCTCATCGCTGAACTTTATTATGTATAATGAAAGCGGTGTATCTTTTTATGTTTGAATGCTTCAGGAGCTAAAATCAAGTTACTTCACTCATTTTTGTTTATAAATATATGTATTCTGATGTTTAGGAATACCTCTTCCAGGAAATGACGACTCTGAAATAAAATGCAATTTTTTTAGTGTGTTTCAAGTACATAGGTTCTCGATTTTGAGAACCTAAGATGAAATATGCATAGGTTTTCTCATATTGTAGAATATTAAACTAAGAGAAGTTCTGAAATCTAAATGTAGGATGAAATGGGTAACTTCTTTGTGAAAGGCTTATTGTCCACAGTAGTGATCAGGTGAGACCTCATGCTTCAGGTAATGCAATGGCTTCTGGGAAAATGAGGTCTACAGTATTCCTGATTCCAACGAATTCCTTTGGAAGGTTATGAAGTAAATGTGGCTTGTTTGTTTTTGTATTTAAGTGAACATTAATTCCTGGTTCTATTTTTTTATTATTATAGTTTAAGAGTATTAAAAATGGATAAGAAGGGCTGAAGTCCTTAAATAAGGTATTTTTCACCTGAACTGTGCTATTAGAGAGTCCAAGAGACTGGGATGTTGTCTCTTGAAAGAAGAAAACAAAAAGAGAAGTCCCAATTTCTCTTTTATTACAATGTGAATCAATATGTTTGGCTTGTGAAATGTTTTCCAGGGTAAAGAAAAATGTCTCAGAAGCAGAAGTTTTCTTCAGTACATCATAATCTACAACTCATCCAAGCATACGAGATCAATAGTACTGTGTCTTGTTAGGTAATCATGAAGCTAGAGTAATATATTAAAGGAGGATACCAGAAAAAGAGCCTTTTAGGGAGCTATTTTTTGGGGGGGTTTTAAAAGCAAAGTAATTGTTGTAAACCATAAAACCCCTTTATCAATTAATATATCAATATTCCTATGAATAGAAACTCTGAATTTGTTTGAGTTTTCCTGCAGAGTTTCTGTGAGTGTACGTATGTATTTAGTGTGTGTGTATATATATATTTTTCTGTGTATATATGTGTATCAGTCAAATTATTCTTTGCGTCAACAGTTATCTTTATTTTCTGACTGACAAGACTGAAAGCTGCTGCTGGCCTTGCAACACAGTAAAAACTTCTGTGGCTTTGAAACTGTACTAAATGTAGCTGAAACATGTATATTGATTCAGCTTTGGAAGTTCCATGTCACTTATCCACATGTGGTCGTTCCTAGCAAGGGGGAGAACTGTGTGGATATCCATGTCGATACCCCACTGACAGAATATGGGACAATTAAACGTGTCCTGATGGTCTATTACTTTAAACTGAAAATAAATTAAAGCAGTTAATATTTGGAATGGAAACCATGTCTGGCTGATGTAAGAGTTGCTGCTTTCCAATATTTGCCTATCCATTCAGGCTTCCAGTGGAGTGGAATTGCTTTGTAGCACAGGAATGAGAGGGAGAAGGATCAAGACTTCCACCTTCATATTTTTGAGCACTTTTATTTGTGCTAGTCGCTACTTCTAATCGTACCCCCACTGTCATGCTCCAGGTTCAAGAGCCAAGGTTTTTCTGGCAGATCAGAGGAGGAAAAGTTTAGCCCTGCAAATGTGTGCTGAGACTTACAAATCTAATTATGATATTAAACTTTGGTAATGATATGTAACTGCTAAGAGGCACACCCACACATCTTTTTAATTTCACACATCATAATTTTAAAATGGGAATAAAACTGTTCATAAAAGTTCTCAGTGAGGAGCAGAAACATAAGGTGAAATGAAAATGGTCATTGTAGACCTTTTTGGGAACCCGTTTGGTTGGGGTTTTTTTTTTGGGGGGTTTTTTTTTTTTTTTTTTTTTTTTTTCTTTTTTAGAATTGCCTTAAAATATTTTTATTCCACTGGCTGGTGTGTGCCAGAATTGAATTCTGGGTGCAGTTACTTGCAAGCTCAAAAAGCGCCTGCAAATTTGGCAAATTAGTTGATAGAAATCACACACTTCAGATTTTCTTGGGAGTTTTTTGTATTTGATGCCTTGATTTGTGTGTCATGTTGAAGGTTTGGGGGATGTAACTATCTGTTCTGATGCCCTCAGCTCCAAATTAAAAGGGACCTATGTCAGTAACTTAGGTGAATAATCGAAAAAGTTACTTAAAATGGATGTTGGTATTGGACAGTGTTGAGACTGACAGAATGCCTGTGTTCTCATGACAATGTCTGGTGCTGATCTTCAGATCTTGGCAAAGAAAGTGTTCAGAATGGACCAAGGCATAGCGTAGTGGAAGGAACTGGATAGTCCTGCATACTGAAGACTAGTCTGTGTTTGTTCTTTTTTTGTTGGTTGGGTTTTCGGGGGGTTGTGGGTTTTTTGGGGGTTTTTTTGGTTTTTTTTTTTTTTTTTTTTTTTTTGTTTGTTTTTTTTGGGTTTTTTTTGGCTGCCTTAGTTGGTCATAGAAAGGATACTGCCTGCACAGACCGACCTTGTTTCATAAAGTTCATGATGCTTGATTGTGTATCTGCTCCACAATGAGAGCATCCTAGGCACAGCATCCAAAGCCACCTGATTACTTCCATGAAATGAGTCTTAATCTCTTTAACTGGCTGTTCCCCATTCAGCTGAATTACCTAAATTTTTCCAGTGTCATGTCCCAAAATGACTGCTCTGCTTCTATCTCTGTGAGAGATCCCCTAGCTTGTAGAACTATGAGGCAGCTCAGGTGAGAGACCCTTTGAAGGAGATGAATGTGTCCAGAAATGGATTTGTTTTCTCTACTGATTTGTTTTGTCTACTGGGCTCACAGTGATGCTTGGCTGCAGCTGTGTAGTCCCTGAAATAAATGAGAATTGTAGTTCTGAGGCAGAAAGCAGATTTCAGTCCTTTCTCTCTGCTCTGAAGCTGTTAACGGTTTAATTTAATGATTGTTTTACATTTCCATGATGAAGAATACTTTTGTAAAGCCAATGTGTTCTGAACTGCTGTATTTTCCACTATCTTGCTATTTCCTGACCTTTGGTGGTGTTGTTTTTGGCAAATACATGAGGAAAAGCTGTTTGGGGACAGAATGTGCTATAAATAGTTTGAGAATATCCAGTTAAAATAAAGGGTTGCTTAAAAGTTCATTTAATTTCTTAAGGTTCAATCTGATGAAGAAAAAATTTGGGATATCTTATGAATATCTTGTGTGTGTATGCATGGATATGTGTGTTTGTGTATTTGCATTTATATGTAAACGTAGACTTGCATCTCAAGAACTCCGCAGTCTTTTCAAAGAATCAGAGAATATTTTAAAATCTTTTTGTGATATTTATTACAAATCTCCTAGGATCATCTTGATTGTTAATTTCTTTCATAACGTAAGCATTAATTTGCGAAATGGAGTAAGGGAACAAAATCTGCAGGAGAGTTTTAACTGTCAGGACAGCACAATGTGCAGCTAGCAAGGGAGAACATATGTGCAACTTGGGATATGTTGGGATATAAACATATTAGATTGGGAACTACTGTTTTCAAAGCAAGTATTAAGTTGTCAGAAGTTGAGGTGTATATTAGATGGCTTCCTTATTAGAATTTGGTTACGAGTTTAGATCTATAAATCCATTATGATAATTTTAAAAAACAGAAGCACATCATTGATAAAAGTTTTCAGTTCAGCAGAGCAGTATGCAAGGTAAACATTGTCATCCTAGGCCCAATTTGAAGCAGGGAATAGG
Organism: Fregata magnificens; assembly: GCA_013389945.1. Classification (NCBI taxonomy): domain Eukaryota; kingdom Metazoa; phylum Chordata; class Aves; order Suliformes; family Fregatidae; genus Fregata; species Fregata magnificens. Next base: position 119,360 of record WAAD01014678.1, read on the forward strand.
TTTGAGTTGTAATGAAATTATTTTTTTAATGGAACATTTTATTTTCATATTTTTGTAATGCTCCTTTCATTTCATAGCCTGAGGCTGATATGCTTGCTTTATCCTCTAAAAGTCTGAATAAATGGAGCTTGCTTGGCCACGTGGGAAAGTTAGGTCTAGACAAAGATTCAAGCTTCACAATTTATGTCTCAGGAAAAAGTAAAAAGGTCACGGAGATCATGTATGTTGGCTTATGGGTCATGGAATTCCTAATGACCTGTTCGAAGAGCAGCACCAAGGCAGTGATGAAAGCAGAACTATTTGTTGGCCATGCTGTCAGGGGAACAAGTACTGAGCTGGCATCTTGCACTTCCGGGAACTGCGTGACATTCTTTGTTTGAGGAGGTCACCAGTGGAGACTCTGGTCCCCATCTCAGAAGTCCATTAGAATTTGCAAAAAAAAAAAAAAAAATTAAAAGGAAAAAGAGCAACAACAATTTGTAAATGAAGCACTAAATTATATACTTTACAGAGCACTGTCTCTTCCTCGACATTTTCAGGGAGTTGGAAGAACAGGCTAAACAAATTCTTTCCACCTAATTATGAATTCCTGGTTGGCTCCAAGCGGTACACCAAGGTCAGTGAGAGGGGACTGGGTCTCCTTCATGCAAAGGCAATAAAACTTACCCGTTCTTATTAGTACAGCCACAGTCTCGGTTTACGTATATTTTATTATCAAGCCTCATGGTTTTCATCCAAAAGTCACATGCTTTTACCTCAGTAGAAACAATTACAAATAAAATATTTTTGGCTAAAGAAGTGCTTTGAATTTGATGTGTGGTCTTCAGCGTGTTGGAGACTTCTGCATTTGTGCCAATGCACCAGGGCTGAATATTTAAAGAACATGTAGAGTCAGCCAGAGAGAGCATTGAGTAGACACAAAGCATCAGTGTCCTGGAAATAGCAGAAGTTCAGCTGTTGATCTAGTTGAATATTTGGAATAATGGTCCTGACTCCCACCTTGAGTCCATGGTTCTCACTCACCTGCTGGGTGCTGTATGTAGTAGGGGAGGATGGGATTTGTGGCTCTGTCTGTGCACCCAACCTCCCCTGGCACAGCTGCCTAGGGATTCCTGTGCAGGCTGGATTTATATTTGAGCATTGATGCTGATGAAAAGGGTGAATGACGGTGCTGTTTAGTTTCAGGGTCCTTGAATCAACGATCTGGGTTGTAGCACAGGCTGAAAAAAGCTGTAGGTAGGGTGGACTGATTTCAGATTCTGCAGAATTTTTTTCCCAGATCCACAAAACTAGTACCCTTTATTTAAGAGCCCAGGAGATAAAGTAATTCTGAAAAACAAATAGACCTTAGGCTCATCTATGTGTCTGAAAGTACATTACTAAACCCGAAAGAAAACAAGTATTACTAGCAGGATTAACTTCCTTTTGAAAACCAGGAATATCCTTTAGAAGTCCCTGGGACCATATTCGTAATCCTCCTAAGAAATAACTTAATTGAAAGTTCTCTACCTTTTATCACCATTTCATTTCTCTGGTCATTAGAATGGCTCAGGTCATTAAGGCCTGTCATTGTGAATAATCAATAGAGAACATTAATCTGTTACAGAATGCTTGTGATATAAAATCCAGTAAAGTGATCTATATGAGTCTTTACTTACCTAGTGCTGGGAATGTGATTTATGCTGTAAAGAAAACATTTATAAGGAGTGCAGTAGAAGAGGAAATTAATACTATAAACCTGTCATGAGGTATTTTAGTCAGAAATGGAACCAAGGCAAAACTGTGCTCTTTGAGATGGCAAAATGAAGTTTTGGGGAAGTTGTAGTTATGAAACCTTGTACCTAACCTTCAACCTCTCAAGGATATAAAAAATTCCAAACCTTTGCTTGCTGTTTGCTGTAAAAACTTAATTGATTTTGAGGCTGCAGACTTGTATGGAGAGAAGAATTAGGGGTGATTTTTTTTTTTCTTTTGTGATTGTATGAGTGTGTCTTTGTAGTTAGTGCTACAGAAAATACTGACTTTGATGTGCTTGCACTATTGGATAGTTTAATTTGTCCTCATGTGCCCTTTGTCCCCATCTGTCTACAGGGTGAACAGTCACTTTTCACTGCTTAAACAGTCTGTTTTACTATACACTTAGATGTATACTATTTTTTTAGGGCTACACTCTTATTTAATAAAACTATATTAATCTGTATCCTTTGTTGGAGAGTTTGCTCAGCCAGCTAATCCGGTATTCTCTGTCTGATTGTATTCATCTTCAGATGCATTAGGAAGGGTGTTGGTAAGCTGGTATGTGTTTCAAATACAGAATGATGTGCCTGGAGACGTCATGAGAGTAAGCTGTGGGCTATGCTCTATGTGATAATGCTGATTATAAAGAATATGCTCAAAATAATACCTGTCTATACATTATTATAATTAATTTTGTATGCTCAAATTATCTAAAGTTTAAAAAACCATACAATTTTCCAGTATTGGTGTATATTTCAGAAAGAAAACCTGACCAAGATCCTTGATCATTCAGTGGGCTGATCCTTTGCAAAGAGATATGACTGAGTTTATGCATGCCTGAAATCTACTGAAGGCCTGGAAAGTCACATTTGTGCAAGTATTATGAGCTGCTGCCAAAAGGAAAATTATGCTAAAGGCATAATTTTTATTGAATGAGCACCTTCTCCTTAAAAATATTCTAACAGCCCATCAAGATTAAATCCTTAACCTAGTAGATATATTGCAATTTTTTCTCATAGCAAATAAGAATTAGAGGAATTGTGTAACTTCTTCTGTTTTGCCATCCTAGAATGAAGTACCGAGATACAGAAAAAAACCAGAAGACCGCCCCCCCACCTTACAAGCATTAGAAACTACCATCTGGAGTCTGTGCTATTTCTTAATACTAAATAAATTAACAGCTAATTAATTCCTTTATGTCAGGTTTTTCTCATTAGGGTAATAATAACCTTTCAAAGTTTGTCATTCACCAGTCAGCAATGTACCATATGTTTGATGTCACATGATAAAAAGTATTTTCAATTTGCCATGCTATAGAGTGCCTTGCTGCTACTTAGCATAATAATTTTTTTCTTCAGTGATGTCTCCCTGACATATGCCACCAGATACATTAATTGTTTGCTAATACATCCTCAACCACATTATTGCATATTTTTGCCAGCAATATTACTCTCATAAAAATATTTCTTCTTGCCTTCGTTCTCCATGAGCTCTATTTCACACTTGATATTTATGCCTAAATCCCACTGGTGCCTTTTGGGGGAAGGTGTGTTAGGCCTGGTGACACTTAGAGGATGTTAATGTGGCTGTGATAGCTTTGTCCAGCCCTGTAGTTATGCTCAAACAGATTCTTAAGAATCCTCTTTTTCTCAAAATCGTGCTCTGTCAAAATGTGTTAATAAGGATTTACATGTGCAAAATTAAATTATAGTTTCTCAAACTCTGTATGTCATCATTTAAAAAAAAAAAAAACAACTTTGTGGTCATTCATGTAACAGGTTAAAACCTCAGCGTCTGCAATGTGGACAGGACTACGGTAAATATGGGGGCAGTTTCATCTTAAACTAAAAAAGACTTGGGAATTCTCCTTCATTCATATTGCATTGAAAAACAAATGCATAAAACTTGAAAACTGCAAATCAAAAGCTCAGCTGGTTCAGTTCATATGGAGTTAGTTCAGCTGGTGTACTAACAGCACGTTCATAGAATCATAGAATGGTTTGGGTTGGAAGGGACCTTAAAGATCATCTAGCTCCCATCCCCCTGCCACGGGCAAGGACACCTTCCACTAGATCGGGTTGCTCAAAGCCCCATCCAGCCTGGCCTTGAACACTTCCAGGGATGGGGCATCCACAACTTCTCTGGGCAACCTGTTCTAGTGTCTCACCACCCTCATAGTGAAGAATTTCTTCCTTATATCTAATCTAAATCTACCCCCTTTCAGTTTAAAACCATTACCCCTCATCCTATCACTACACTCCATGATAAAGAGTCCCTCCCCATCTTTCCTATAGGCCCCCTTTAAGTACTGGAAGGCTGCCATAAGGTCAACCCGGAGCCTTCTCTTCACCGAATCTACTAGGAAAGTTCCCATTAAATACTTTGCTTATGTTATTTTCTGGTATTATAATTACGATATGTGAAATTAGTCATATCCTAAAGAGTTTTATATTTAATTGCTATGTCTTTGTTCTCTTCTAACCAGTTCAGCTCTTTATTTTCTGTTGTTCCATTCTATACAAGATCATTCAGGCTTAGCCACTTACTACTATAACTCAACCACTTTGTGTTTTGAATCCTAATAGTGGAGTTGTGAATGTACTGTTACGGTTGCTGTCTTGTGGGATAAGGTCTTATGATCTTGGGTCATGATTTGGACTGATGTAGAATAAGTTGTGAGCAGAAACTGTTGCCTTCATGCTGCTTTCTTTGGTCCTACTTTGCTGAATGACCTGAGATCAACGCCCTGTAACCTCCTGAGAGGAACTCACAATAGTATATTCATAACCCTGTCCCGCAGAATTAAAACTGGCAGGGGCAGGCTGTTGTTGAAATTCTTAAAAGACATAGCTTGCTTGCCGTAAAAGCAATGCAATAATGGACAGTCAGACTGGAGGGAGGATATCCATATCAAAGCACCACCTTGTTAGCAGGGTTTCTTTTTATTACTATTATACTTTCAGAAATGATGAAACAAAGTTCTGCCTGGCGATTTCTTACACGCTGCAGCCATCTCCACAGTGTTAGTTAAGTTTCAGTGTACTGAAATGTGGCATTCCCAAATTAAGTGAGACTGTTTGCTCTATGGTTATCGAGAGCAGATTAAGCCTTTATGGTCCTCCCATTTTTGTTTAATTTTGGTTGTGTAAAGAATAAAACAAATGAAAAGTAATTTTTTCAGGTGGTTCAGAACAATTGATGGTAAGTGCTAATTACCATACAATCTGTCACGTATTTCAGTCATCAGTTTTAAAACTTTTGATCAGAAATCCCTACAATATAGCAAACAAAGTGTTTCAGAAATGAAGTCAGACTAGAGGTTAATTCATAAGAGTCAAACTGATTAACAGCAAAATGTTTGTTTGTTTGCAAGAATTATCATAAAAAATTCTCTGGTTTCCATTCCTAGCTTTGGGAATAAAGTGTGATCTTGCCAGCTCTCAGCCTTTTAGTCTCTGCCCTGCCAAGTGTTGGAGAGAAGAGAGTAGTCTGTTTTAAGTCTTCACGCATTGAAGTTAGTCTGCAGTGCAGCAAAACTATACCAGCACAGCATATTGCTGTTGCACTTCTCTTTTCTCTCGTTCCCCTCCCACCCTCTTTTCCCAGTTTTTTGTAGGCTTTGGCTCTGCAAAAGGAGCTGAAATCCCTTTGGATTGCGGCACTTCATGCGTAGCTGCTAAGAAACAAATGCTGCAGCTTGAGGGAGCTGCCGGAGTGAAAGTTCCCTCTGAAGCCTTATCTGTACCACAGGCATTTTGTCAAATGTTTCCCAATGTTCGTCTTCTGTGTTCTTGACATATGTCCCTACTACACGCAGTGTGTGCTAGATGCACCTGAAGTAGCTGCATTGGCATAGTGCTAAATTTAAAAAAGGAAAAATCATGTGGTTTGTCGATTAAAAAGGTGAGAAGACTTGCTTGCTCAGTGTTTCAGGCTCGAGACTGGGAGGTAGGTAGTAGTAAATTTTTTGTAATAAAGTGAATGGACTTCATTGCTCTGCACGTATCTGTCTTCTAACTGTACTGTACGTGAGCTAGCTCAGGCCTTAGAAGCAGTTTTGACACAGCGGCATTGTAGTCTGTCTGGGATAAGTTCCTGAGGATATCAGAGGGAATACTTGGCTATCAATGAATGCCATGTCTTCTCGGACAAGTGCTTGGTGTCTGCTAGTGAGGCTAATGGAGCCAAGTATGAAACACAGCCTAGACATGTACGCACCTGATGGAGTTTCCTTACTGACATGTGGACGCTTCGATTAGGTGTGCAGTGGCCAATTTTAGGTCAATTGGTCATGCATCTCTTGGGTGAGAGGATTTAGTGCAAGAATAAACTCTGTCTAGCTGTAAAAGAAAAGCTGTGTAGTCTGTTTCTAGTTTGGGGTGTATCATGACTGAAAATTGGTTCCCAAGGGTGCAGTGCTGAGAACAAATTTTAATCAACATTTTCATCAATGACCAGGAGAAGGGATGTGTACCATCTGTGTGAAATCTTCACCTACAAAGTATTAAGCTCTTTCAGGTAGTTAAATGTTATGCTGGTGGTGAGGAACTCCAGGAAGATCTTGTAATACTAACAGTGACACTGGACAAAAATGCAACAAAGAAACTTTAGTGTAAATGGCTGTACTCTATAAAAGAATAATCCAAACTAGGATAACATGACACTGAATTAGTAACTGATAGTTACAGTTCAAGAAAGCGATCTTGGAGTCATTGGCAGTTTCTTTAAATCCTTAATTCAGTGCGCAGTAGTAGCCAAAAGAAGGCCAACAAAATGTTGAGCGTCCTGAGAAAGGGTACTGTAAGAGCAAGACAGAGGGATGATTTTTCTGGCATATAGGACTTTGGTGCGCTCTCATCCCGAGTGCGGTGTGCGGTTCTGGTCTCCACATCTCCAGAAGGATATAGTAGAGCTTTTGCTATACAAAGAGATGCTGGAAAGACTGGGACTTCTCAGTTTTGTGGGAAGAAGGCTGAGGGGGGGAGGGTATGGCCGAACTTTGTGAAGTCACAAAAGCAGAAGCTAAGGTCAATAAAGAGCAGCTTCTACAATAAGAGATCTGAGAGTACTTGATGAAGCCATAGGAGGGAGATTAACAGTAACATCAGTTTTGGAAAGAGATTAGGTGAACTCATGGACAAGATTCAAAGTAGATACTATCAGGAATGAGCAGGAATCTTCCCCCTGACACCTTCATCTGGAGCTTGTGGGTGCTGGGGGAGTGGGAGTGGAACAGCTGCAGGTAATGGACAATTTTCTGTGCAATCCCTAAATATCATCTCCTGTGTCACTGGTGAAGAGAGATTACTGTGCTATATTGACTGTTGGCGTTGCACAGTGGGATATTACTTGTTAGGTATGCAAAGCTGTATAATTACTGAAATGCATGCAAATAGGTTAATTAGAAAAGGAATTAAAAATGCCACGTTCAGCTTAGTTCACTGTAGGTTACAGCTAGTAATTTGTGTAGCTAAAAGGCCACAGAGCCAGCTCCTAAAAGTGGGCAAGTCATGAATATTGCTGTGTCTGTGTGAGGAAAGTTGACATGACGAGGTCTGGAAAGGCATTTCCCCCCCTCTCTCTCTTTTGGAGAAAAGAGGTTATGGGAGGGCTGAAAAGCTAAGCTAAATCCTGTGGTGGTTGTCAGTGCAATATGGTGTGAGCCATGTATTAGATCTATTTGAAAAACAGCGTGGTACGTGAACTTAGTGTACTTGGGAACTTTAATTTCTGTGTCTATCATGAAGTTCAGTACTGATGGTATTCAGTTATCTAAACCAGGGACCTTAATGCAGGATTAAGGGTTGAAATGCCCAACTTTATATAATTTTAAACATGCTTGTTCATGGCTGAATATAGGACAATCTTCTGGAAAACATTTTGGAATTTTGCAGAAAAATGGATGTTGTAACAAATTCTAGTCACTCTTGCGTTTAGAAGTGTGGCGCTGTTTGGTAGGATTTTCTGGAAGTAGATCCCTCCTTACTTTTTTTTTTTACGTAGAAAGCGCCTTTCAATTGTGTAACATTATTTACACAAAGATGAATAAAGGAACTTCATATAAACAAATAAATATGAACCATAATTGATAGGAATATCATAGCAGTATCTTTGACTTTTCTCTGTGTACAGATAACAAAGCCCAAAATAGAATTCCATGGGATGAGTGAAGTTTTGAACCACAGGGCTTAAATGCTAAAAGGGCAGCTGTCAAAATATTGTTAGTTCCTGAGCCAACTTTAATTTTGTTTTCTGCTTTTATTGTTCTTGGTTTTGCAGGTTACAATTAGTTGATGCTATTTTGAGGTGTAAATGAATCTAGTTTTTCCACTGGGCTTATTTAAATTTCCTTGAGTGGAAAAAATCTCTAGGTTAAAAGTCCACTGGCTTCCAGGTGGAATGGTTTGGCTGTACTATGAATAAAGGTTACAACAGGGGATGCTGGGAGGATCCAGCAGTTAAAGGGAGTATTCTTAATGCTACTTCCACTTATCCAGTACTGTTCACATCAAAAATTCATTATGTTATCTTTTACAGAGTTGGGTACCGTGGGAGCCTCCAGTAATACAGACCTGACAGCAGTCCTGATTAAAGGCCCGTTTTGGCCTTGTCTGCTCCAGCAGGTTTTACTTGTTATTAGCAATGACTGGAGATGCATTGGTGTTAACAATTGCTACGGTCTATGCCAGCCAGAGGGATTTCACTGCTGTGTCATCAAACTCCTCTTTGAGTGGGGCTTTTAACATGGTGCAGGAAAGTCGTGACTCTGGTTTGTACTGTCGTTCTCATTGTTGCTAACAGCAGTAGAACTGCACTTATAGATAATAAGTAGGACGAGAATCTGCAAAAAAGTTACTGGGCTGTGCAGTGCTGGCTCTTCTTTCCCCCCGCCCCCCCATTGAGAATGAAGGCTCAGCACAAAGGACTAGATTTTCAATTGGTTTAGATCACTGTAGTTCTACTGAAGTCAACCAAGCTAAGCTGATTTACGCTAGTGGAGAGTCTGTCCAGAGGCTCTCTCAACTGATGGCATTTTAAAGCAGTGACATTTAAAATGAATCGGTGCCACTGTGATGGCGTTGCTCTCCATCAAGTCAGTAGTACAACGGCTTCTCCTAGAAGGCCAGATTCTGATAAACCTCTTCCTGTTGAATTTTCTATCATCTGGTGAATAGGTTTTTTTCTAATACAAAGTCAGTTTCTCATCAAGTACTTATACCAGAGCCAGAGATAATAGTTAAATAAAAAAAAGTTTGACCTTTTATGAGAACCACTGTAAAGTTTTGCAACAAAATATTGATTTTAGTGTATTTGAAGTAAAAGGATTTCAGAATCCGCCCTTAGTGAGAAAGAGAAGGCAAGAAGCTCAGACGCAAACATTTGTAGTCAAAACCTGTGTACTTCAAGTGTTTTGAATTACTGTAGTTTGAAGAAATATTTCTAAATATGGTTTTGAAACAAAAGATCAGCTGAGTGCAACTTAATTAACGTGGTTTTTAAGACGTTCCAGAATGTTGAGGTTGTGGATTCTAAAATATGAGCAGTCACTGAATAGCCTGGCAGTGGGGAGAACAAAGAAAACTAATCTCGGGCCTGCCATTGTTGGTGGAAGCACGTGTGTCTCTTGTTTCCGAGTACGCTGTTTTTATAAAAGGTCTGGGAAGAGATGCTGAAGGAGATGATGAAGCATATCAGATTAGTTCTGAAATCTTTTACACAACTGCAAGTGGAATCCACTGATACCACAAACATACTGGCTTACTCTGTGTCCTGAGTGTTATTAATAAAAAACAATTTTTCTATTAATAGAAATGTGGTTCTCTGCAGCACAAGACTGAAACTTTACAAAAATATCAGCTGGATATGCTGAACGTCCAAGTAATTTCCTATAAAATAAAGTTTCAGAGCTGTGGCTGAAGATCAGTATTGTTT
>WAAD01014683.1:4342-41881 GCA_013389945.1 Fregata magnificens
GCAAATACATCTCCCCAGAGCCTTCTGTTCTGCAGGCTGCATAACCCCAACTCTCTCAGCCTTATCTCTTATATCTCTTAAATTGTGTGGGTCTGAGCACACTTCCCAGGTCTCAGCTATAAATGAGCTATCTCACTTATCTTCAGGATCCCCAGAGTGCTTAAATCAGATGGCCTTACCTGCCTGGTTAGCCTTTCTGAGAATGGCCAGAAACAGAATATCGCATGCCCTGGAAAAGCTTCAGAGCAAACAGGGAAGTCAATTATTTTTAAATGACACTGAGGTCGGGCAGCCAATGAATGCAAGGTTTTGAAGTCACAACTTCAATGTGGCATCTTAAACCTTGCTGTGTTCTATTTTAGTTAAGTAGTTTTATTGACCCTAACCTGTTGCTGATTCGTGAAATGTAAAAGTATGCACCTATGTCTCCCACTTCTGATGTTGCTTCTGCATTACTTATGAAGAAGTATGAAATTACAATTAAATTCTGCACTAAATGAACACAGCTACAACTCAAAGTCTGTTCCAGTTCCAAAAAGGCGTGTTTTTTGTTGGTGGTTTTTTTTTTTTTTTTACTTGGAACACTTCTGAATTCTTCATTATTTTTTTCAGAAAGACTTTCTGACATGTATCATTCGCTTTAAAGTTTATTAATATATTTCTCATGCAGTTGCATTCTTAAGGCAAAGAGATCAAAAGGATAGATAGGTTCAGAGCACAAGCTGTAAACTAGTTAGATTTCAAGATGATTGACAATATTTGAATCCTGTTCTGACAAACCATACAAATGACTAAAGAAGAAGGATTCTTCAGTTCACTCTTTTAAACAAATTTCTACCACAGGACTAGACATATCCTATGGCAAAAGGGAGGGTTTGGGTTCTGCACAGCTATACAGCCACCATCGCGTCTCACAGAGCAAAAGCACGTACACCACCCTGAACATAGCTTCTTTTTCTTCCCTCCAGTAAATCCAGGTGCATGGTCCTACAACAACTCTTTTATCCCAGTTCAGTTTCTGTCTACTCAACCTCTGTGTGGATTCTTTCCTCCAGCCATATAATCCCCTGATAGTTCACCAGCACAGTTAATTTGGGCAACAGAAATACCACTCATGGCCATATCAGTGGAGTCTATGCATAGTGTTGGAACACATAATTTATGTTTCCTATGTGATGGCAACTTTCTTGATATAGAACTTCCTTTTGCTTAATTATTAAAAGCCGTATAATGTGTCAAGACATGCAGCAGTTCATGAGTAAACTGTTTTTTCTGTGGCCAGCAGTTACTTAGATGCTTGCAGAGCATCCAATTTATACAGGAAAAGGAACTAGTTTGTCTTCTTAGGTCAACGAGTTGATCACTTCACCTGCCAGGACCTTTCATAATGGTATGTTTTATTTTTTTGTGGGAAGAGAAAAAAAATTCACAAAAACTAGAATCCCTCATTACTTTAACACTGAATGTGTTGTATTGTTCTATAGAATTTTATGTGGTGGTTCAAAAGGTCACACAGCTCTTGTCATTCCATATTAAAACCTACAGCGCTTTTTAATAATTTCTGTGAGACCATTTTAGTTTCATGGCTCTTAGAATGTATAAATCTTACCTTCTGGCTGCAGTTCTCTTGCAGCATATGCGTCTTTCCTGGCAACATGAAGGCAAGACAAGATCTGACTTTAATGTCAGAACGTTTCCCCCATTAAAATTTACCCAAATATTCATTTCCTCTCTATTCTTCGTGCTTACATGCATCAAATATTTGAAGACAGTTATCATGTTCCTTCTTATGCGTCACCTAGTTAACCTACAGTATACATATTTTGCTCCTTTAATCTTTCTTCATAAATCAATGTCTCTATACCCCTTAATCATGCATGTTAGTCCTCTCTGAACTCCCTCCAATATCAAAGCCTTTTGTTTATTCTTTCAGATTCTTTGTTTTAAAAAGTTCATAATTTCAAATTTATTTAGGCTCACAAGGGAAATGCCAAAAATAATATGATAACATGCGATACAAATAAATAACAATTAATAATTCCTGCTTTCCTGTAAGTTTCAGCATATAGCAAACATACCCAAATAAAGGCAATGTATATTACAAGTTATTCCCCCTTTTCTTTTGCAATATGTGTTGGATTTTCATAGTGCAACACAGTGTAACTTTATTGCACTAAAAGTCGGGATGGCATTTATTTCACCTGACATTCAGATTCTGCAATTTTCTAATCTCAATACTTAGAGTCCAGTTGGCCTATTTCAGATTGCTACCTCAGAATGAGATGAATCACAGTGTTGACTACACTGACTATGAAGAGAGTGTAAGACACTCGGAACCCAAGCTCACATGAACCTATGCTGTCAGAGGTCTACATACATAGACTTTTGTATTTACTCAGATGAATCTCACCCTCATGTCGTCTTCGCATTATATTACTTGAAAAAATATGAGAGGACCAAACGAAGTTCACTACTTTATAGCATAAAATAGTTCTTCCTCCAAACCGGGCTAGTCAAAGTAGTGTATTCATCTGGGGATCTCCAGGGGTTTTGGTATAAGATGCAAATTTGTGTCTAACTGCAGTCTAGACAATGCAGAGATGGGAAAGTTCTCAGTAATTAGATATCAAGACCCCCAAGGCATTAGATCGTCTTCTCAAGGAACTGAGTACTTGAGAAGTTAGCATCAGAGTCAAAATTTACACAGAGACACATACACACATTATAATTAGCAGATTAAGGTAAAATTAAGACACTGCCTTTGGGAAAGTCTGTCTCTCAATTGGCAGAAAGATGGTTAAACCTGCCACGTCAGATACTTCTGCTAAATTGAAGATCTTAAGAGGATGAGAATTATAAATAGGAGTTTGTTTTCTTAACTCCTAAAGAAGAGTCAGTAAACTGGAGCTATGTTGTAGCACAGCAATATATACTATAGTAGAGTAAAGAGAGGAAAGAGGTAAAAATACGTGTTGAGCATACATCAAGTACACTCAGAACTTCATTACACTTAATTCTAAGTCTTCAAGAATAGTAAATGGTTAACAGTGATACAGAAGGAAATATTAGAAGAGCAATTGAAAAGGACTTCTAAAGGATTAAAGAAAACAAAGAATAAATATATCAGAGGGTTAAAAAACAGATAAGAAGAGCAAAATAAAGATATTACAGAAGATTAGGAAATTACAAAAAATGCTTTCAAAATATGTAAGAACAAAAGGTCACTGAAGAGCGCAGTAATGCCTAAAGAGGATCATTTTTTAAGGGATGAGGCAGAAAGTGCTGGAAAATTCAAACAAATTCTTCACATAGCTTATCAGAAAGAAATATTATAGGCAGATGGCAGACCTGTACACATACAGGTATACCTTTCCTGAGGCAGAGAGAAGGAAAAAACACTGAAGTAAACAGAGAATATGTCTGAAATATTACAGATGACAACCTGAACATGTATCAGATGAAATAGTTCCTTGATGTTAAGGCATATCCACTTCAGAATTCACAGAAAGGGACAAAGCCAGCACCACTCTTCACAAGAGTAATTTAAGCCACTTCACCATTCAAATAGCTTTTTCCTTATGCAAGACATTACTTTGAAATCAGCTGGGCTGTTCACATGAGTGACAGTAGTGGGTCTATGGAGAAAAGGAAGTTTTAGTGGATTTAAAGAAAAACTAGTGGAGCTGTGCAAGGAAGGGCCTGGTGCAACCCTTCTCAGAGTATGTCTCTAAAGATGCAAGAACTGGATTCAACTCAGAGAAATACTCTCTTTCTGGCATATTTTAGTGATAACCTTTTACTCAGGGAAGTAATTTTCTTCAAGCCCAAACACAGAGATATGTGCTTATAGGAGCGATGTATTACAAAAGCAATAGAGCACAGCTAAATTCAGCAAATTATGGAGGAATGGCTATTGCAGAGAGAGTGAGAGAATCTTCTAATGAAAACCAGAAGTTTCGGCTCTGAACAAAAGTGATGAACTCTGCTAGCCTGGATTCGAGTTTAAACTCCTACAAGTAACCACCATTCTACATTAAAGGTAACCATCTGTCATATTTTTAGCTACATCTATAAAGGAGTTCTGTAACTTCAGTCTAAAAAATTCAAAACACAGACATGTATTTTCAGCCAAAACAAAGCCAGAGCCAGCAGTAATTTTAATTCTCTTCACTAAATATTGTTTTGGCCATGAGAGTATGTGAAAAATGGATGTGGTTGTAGCCACAATGGCCCAGGGATATATAGGGTTTATAGGGTGAACAAGTTGCTGAGGAAGAGCTTGCATGCCTAAAAGATTGTGTTTTCTTCCAGCTGTAGTGCTTCCTGGAGCAAAAGTGTTTCTCCTTCCTTCCTAATCTTATTCTTCCCTAAAAATCTTAGGTTGGGAAGCAACAAGACAGCTCTGAAGTCCTTCATGAAAGAAGTTCCAGTAGAACATAAACTAGAGCAATTCAACTTTGGATCCTTGCGAAGGAGACAGGAGTTTTGGAAACCAATCCCTGCCCTGCACCTCTGCAGGAGCCCTGCTCTCCTGGCCTGGGCCAGAGTCTCTGCTCTGCCTTCTGGCTGAAGACAGGCTAGGAGAGGCACATGAATGTTTGCTTTCTGCTTGTTGCCTGAAAAGCTAGTCCTTGTCTCCGCTGGGGAGAGGACAGTCACATTGGCTGGATGCACCTCTCCGCATCTATGGAGAGACACTGAAAGAGGCTGTCTGGAAAGTATCTGCATGCTGGGAGGTGGGAAACTGGCTTGGGCTATTTGATTTCACCTTTGTTCAAAGAAACAGGACTTTGAACTTTCTTGTAAACAGAGTTGCTTCAAAGAGAGATGACTCCACCATCAATCTTTGCACCAGAGGAATAACATAAACTTCCAAACTTTCAACCAGATGATTGTATCAAGAGCAGTCCAAAAACAAAGGGTAAGGCAGTGATTACAAATAACTAAGATATTAACTGTACACAAGGTCTGCCAGCCTACAGGTCAGTTCTAACCTGACACTTGTTAAATCCTTGGTGTTGATCAAAATAGCTTGCAAACATAACAGCTGCAAAGCAAATAAATACCTAAGCATAACTCGTTTGTCCACTCAGATACAAAAAGTATGTGTTTCTAGTCTGCAAAGAAAGATAGTGATAAGTACAAACTCTGTGTCTACAAACAGACAAGCATTATTCAGATGAAGCATTGTTAAAGTAGTCAGCATGATTATTAAAAGCCATTCCCAATTAAAAAAAAAAAAAAAATCAACAACTCTACCTCCAGAGCCTTCCAAAGAGAAGATAACAAAATATTAAAAGAGCAAACAAAACTAGCATTTCCCTTTTCAGCCTGCTAGCAAGTCAGTTGATCTGTAAAGGATGACTGTATGTCTAAAAACTATAGCAACAAGAACTAACAAGACAAGAGTCTATCATCAGCCTGAGCCAAAAAATTCAGGTGAAGCATTTCTTAATGATAAGTGCCTGAAACAAAACAAAATTAAAAGCTGAAGCTATCAAACAATCCATTTAGGTATTTCTGATGTACTTTCTTTCTGATGTACTTTTTCAGGACAGATTCACAAGTGGGCTAAACTTCATTTTAGAAAATTAAGAATAGGCGCTTGCCTCCTTTTACTCATTATATCCCAGGAGTTATGCACTCAGCTGACCAAATCCTCATGTATTGCACTAAGTTGATGCTTGAAGCTAGCTCCACCTCCTTCATCCGAATACTATCCTGTTTTCAACAGTAAATTTCTCTGTACCTCACCCACTGCAGCCAATTCATTTCATACAAATAACTAATGGAGCAGAAATATAACGTATGTACAATATCTTGAAAATTCACCTGGCCAAGAGACTGCTTGGCTTTATTCCTTGGTACAATCAGCATTTTTATTTCTATAGAAGATTACAACTTCTACACAGGGACTGAAAGATATCCTCAGAACTCACTTTTTTTGTGGGAGTGAGGAGAAAGAAATATTGGAGTATAACTCAAACTTTATGTAAATGCCCTCATTACTGAACTGAGAGACTACTAGCTCTTCCTCCTCTTCCAGTTAGTGAAATCTGCTTCACCCCACCCCATGTTATACACCATCTCATTACTATCTAGTTGTCTTTTATTTAATAAAGTAGTTTCTTCTAGAATTTCACTTGCAGTTTTGTTTTGTTTTTTTTAATTTGCCAAATACCTGAGAACAAAAGATATTTTGGGTTAATGTGTAAATAGTTTATGCAACTGTCGATGAACCAAAAAACCTGATACTTTATAGAGAACTGACCTCTTCTGTATCATGCCCCTTTCTTCATCTTAATTATTCTTCCTGTTCTACTGGAATATTTTAGTGAAAACACTATTAATATAAAATGAGTGTATTGCATAAAGAGCAGAGGTAAAAATTTGTTCAATTAGAAACCTGCTTCTTAACTCACATGTTAACTGTAGCTCTTCATGAACTCTTCATCCCCTGCTGAAAAGGAAGGTTGAAATTGGGAGATAGGTTGCACTTGTTATTGGGCATTTTTGGTTTTTCCATTAGTTTACCAGCTTTCTATCTGCCTAATTGTAGCTAATTAGTACCATTTGCGGGACAAAGCAGAGAAGCCCTGATTTTCTCCCTCACCCAATGGTCACAGAATGTGGGGGGGAGACCAAAGTCTAGAAGGATATGTGTGATTATGACCCATTCTCATTATCTGTTTCCATTCTAAGTAACATCACTACAGAGTTTTATATTATGTGAATGAATATTTAACATGAAATTATAGCTTTCAGTGGCAAATTACAACTAGATGTGACCAGGAGAGGATTAAGCCCATCATTTTGCTTAAGAGCTCAGATGGTTGAGTAATTGGATGATAGCTGTAGGGCATCCTTTTGGTCTATAATTAGGTCATTTCTTTCTCATCCCCTCACGGTGTGTATAATTACAAATTAATTTGAAATCCCACTGTGAGTAAAGAAAATCAGTTTAATATCATGGAAGTGCAAAAGCCAGAGGATATTATTTTTTAAAAGATTTTTAGTGTTCATGCCAAAATACTCAGTCTGGCCCGAAGTCATACCCCTACGGACTGCAGGGCTCATGTTTGGTTTTTTTCTTAACTTTTATATGGACATGGATAAATTTTCTCCCTTAAAATAAATGACATTTTATAGCACCACACTTTGCCCCAGTATCTGTCAGCAAGTGTCAACAGCACAAAAACTTGGGGAAAAAACTGAAAACCAGTCATTGGAGTTTTGATACACAACAGTACTATCAGGGGACTTACAGGCAGCTCTAAACAAGGTGATCTAGTCAGCCATTTTATTCTTTAGTCCTGCTATTATTTGCTTGCCATTTAAAATGTATTTTTCTGCTTTTACCCTGAAAGCGTTAAGCGTTGCACAGCCCTAGCTAGCATACCTGCTCCTGTGTGCTGCAGGAGCTCACCCGTTTCATCTCCTGGCAGAGATATGCTGCTGGCAAGTTCCGCTTCCCTTCCTTTATCACAACACTGTGGTCGGATACGTTAGACCTCCTGCCTGCCTTAATGCCGATACAGGTAAAAACACGCACTCCTGACAAATGGATAACCCCAACCAGATCCGCAGAGACAATGTTTTGACTTGCTGAACTTCCTGTTTCACTCAAGGGACAAATGTGTTTTCATTTCTCCCCAGAAATCTTGAAAGGGGTCGGTGAGAGGGTCCCAGGTGTGATCTGAGCACCGGGGATGTCGACAGCGAGCCAGGGGCCACGCAGGGTGTGCAGTTGGGGGGAAGAGCAGAAGAAAAGACCGTCGGTGCAGAGAACAAGGGTATCGAGATTTGATCGTATTTGTAGGTGTGTTGTAAAAACTGTAGAACATCCCATGCCGTTAGCGTGATAAGATTAGACTTCTGGCAGAAAAAAAAGAAAAAAGAAAAGAGAGAAAAAAAAAGAAAGGAACTGCTTAGATATAAGTTCCAAAGTTTGTTAAGAGGGTTCTTTATTGCATAGCTCCAAAGCTAAGATGTGCTGGGGCATGTGGAAAAATAAGGAGGTGTTAAAAAGCTACCCAACTTCTTAGTTTTCAAAAACAGTTCAAAGTCCTAGTCTTGGATTATTCACACTGTGACCTCCAGGCCTATTTGTGATGCCATAAAAACTGTATTCAGGAAGGAAGGAAGAGATTATCAAAAAGGAAAGAACTTCTTTTTAATCTAATAATGTCTTGATAGCAATAATCTTTTTCTTTTACATAAAACCTTTCATTTGAGGTTCTCAACATACTTTTTAGATTTAAAAAAATAAAAAATCACAGCAACATAGGAAAAACCTGGAGCAACCAGTTAGAAAGAAGAGGTAGAGAAAGACTTGGATGCACTTATTACTCACAGGAGAGATATGAGACAATAAGGTAACCTAGTCTTCTCATTCCAGGGAAAAAAAAAAAAAAAAAAAGACATGCTAATAGGTTATATCCATCAAGATGTTTCCGGAGTGGTAATGTCACCCTGTAATTTTTGAAACCAAAAGTACGTTAAAATTTCCACATGAAACTGAATAGGTTAAACATTTATTTTTATGTTTTCATTAGAACATATTTTTTTTAAATTCCAAGGGAAAAAAAAGATTCTTTCAACTAAATCTCATTTTCTGCTTGGAAAATTTTGCATTAAAAATTTTTCAACCTTCTCTATGTAGCTTCTAGGCCAGAAGGTGTACATGAAGGTTGTATGGAAAGCAAATAAATACGTAGATGAAAGAACTATCATCTGCTCTAAAATTTTTCTTGCTGTTATAATTAAAACACTATATAAATTTAAAAAATAGATTTTATGTCTGCCATAGAAATAATATACTCGGGTGATTAGTCATTTATAGGGAAATATCTACCGTACAGATCTATTACTTATGGGTATTCACTTACCCTGCTATGGCTTTTTAAAGTAAATTATTCTGATTAGCAGAGGCTGGAGGCTATCAGTGAGAGTTCTTATACAAAAATGAATACAAGGGCCAAAACAGAATAATTATTGGGTTGTTTAAACTCAATTTCTTAAGATTTTTTAATCTCTCTAAACCACAGTGAAAAAATGGGTGGTCTCAAATTAGCTTCTAGATAATAGAGTTTAAATTATGTGAGTAGTGAATGAACTCATTTCCCTCTAAACCTTTACAACTCTTTGTTTGGTATGTAAATAATTCATGACATTTTATTTATACCAGATTAGTGGGAAATAGAAACCCATAATACAATATTTTCCTTCTTTTCTTATTATTCTCTATGCCTTAATGCTATCAACGACAAATATTCCATTGACATATGCATTTATAAGATAGAACAACATTCTTCCCTACTATAAAGTTGCCCTATAATCATTCCCCTGTTCAGGAATATACATATGCACTTAGAGCAAATAAATCGTGCTCACAGCTTACCCACACTCCACTCCTCAGGATGCTACCAGAGCAGTGTAACATTCACCTCAAACCTCAAAACCACTTGAATAAAACCTTGGTTTGATGTGTTCCTGACCCTCAGGCCATGCTTACAACAGTTTATGAATACAACTTGAGGTTTTGTATGCATCTGGGAAATCTGTGGTCTCTCAACCCTTAAAGTTTCCCAGGTGGTATTCTTTCCACTTCCTTCCACCTTTGCTTCATTCACATGCCTGGGGAAAAAGGATGGCGATGCTAATTTAGAAATATAGCTCCTAAAAATGTTCTGATGTGGTAAGGAGTGAGAGGACATTACAAAAAAGAACTGAATGGAGGACAGCAATTCCACTTGCAGCAAATGTGAAATATGTTAAATTCTTTTGTGTTCCACATTAGAGCTAAAAAAACCTATGAACATTTTTCCTAAAATACAGGATTGTGGTAGATATCTGTTTTCTTTTCAACACCTGATATCAGTGAAAGAAGGAGGTCTAAAAGTGTGGGAGGCTCAGCTACAAGTCCCTGATCTGTCTGATATGAATGGTTATCTTCAGTGTATATTCATCTGAACACGGACTTTTTCCATTCATGGCACTGCCCTAACTACCCACCAAAAATCCTGGGCATTGGTCCTCACTTCAGTGGAATCTCCTTCTCAGAACTATTTTACTTTTGACACACGTTACTTCTCCAGCCACTCTATGCTATTCTGAGGCAGATTTTCTACAGTGTTTCTAGGTGGAACCATTTCAATAAACTACTCAAAGAATTAAACCACTCAAAGAATTAAACCCTATTTTAACAGAGTGAAAGTGATTTTTCAGTTTACAAGTCACGACAGTCACCTTGATGATGATATCCTGAAACTTCAGTAAAAGTGGGATTCCTTAGTCAGGAGTGCAACAGAATTTACTAGTCTAGTACCAAAGATGCTAGAGGTCATAACACTTTCCTAGGACATGTAAGTTTAAACACTCATCGACATTGCTGACTGAATGCTCTATCTCAGTGCTGATCCAAACCTGAGTCACTGGGCAGAGCAAGAGCATTCCCTCCTCTGTTGGAATTCTGACATTTTTTCCCCTCTGCTATTCCTTCGAGGACTTGACATTAATTACTTCTCATTGGGCTAGGTGGGCAGTTCCTGTTAGAGTATTTTTTTTTCAGTTTTACATTTCATTAAGGAAATGTTATTCTTTTTCAGTAATGTGCCATTCATTTTTGCCATGGGTCCCTTAACATATTATTCTATACCAGCAACACCAAGGAGGAGACCCACTTCTTGTGCCATCTTCTTGCGTGTGGTAATACAGTAAAATGTATGTGGTGCCTCAGTACTCCTTACAGAAAGAAAAGTCTTTGCTTGTTCCTGTACCTGATCTACTCATAAGGATAATGGAAGCAGGTAATGAAGAAGACTTATAAGTGTGTATGAGTGCAGTGTACCCTCAGAACCAATTGGTAAGGCTAATTTTCTGAAATTAAAATAAATCTGATTTCAGATAAAGCTACTCTTCTTGCTGATGTCCCATAAGATTAATGCCCAGTCTTTGCTCTGAGGTAAAATTTCAGGTATATTTTGCCAAGACATAGTACCCTATAATTATTTTTAAAAGTGTGATTCAAAATTAAGACCCAGCCCACCTCTCCCATTTCCTCCAGGCTTAGATACATCAGAGTAGCTTTTCACAAGCACAAAAATGTCATGCTGGTGTTTGCCAACAGGAACACTTCCCTGCCTTCTATATAGAATATTCTATGTAGAACCAAGAGCTTCTATATTCTTTCTTTCATTGTAGAAAGGATTAGAAGAGTACCTAGACATTCTTGCCTTTCAACTGTAGTAATACAGTTTTGACTTCAAGCAGGAATGATTTTAGTTTCTAGACCTTGTGGCTGCAAATGAACAACATCAGCTGTGATCTTGGGATTAGACAAGGTTTGGGATGCAGCTAAAACTTAATTAAAAGTTTTCTGCAGACTTGATGAAAAATGAGCACGTTCTTAAGCTCCAAAGTGAAGAGAAAGGAAAAAAGAGCCTACCAGAAAAAGCAGGCTGGATTGAGTTGACCACTATTGCTTAACGAAGGCCCATTTGTAGATATAAACTCAGAAGTGACCATCCTGTCTGACCTCAAATATAACAAAGGCCATAGATTTTCACCCAGGAATTTCATCCTTTCACTCCGTAACTCAGAGCTGAGCTGATTTGATCTTTTACAAAAACATGCAGTCTCTATTGAAAGCAATGAGGAGTTTATCCCTCCTCACCAGCAGCCTTACAGGTAATATTGCATACAAGAGGTTGTTACACTTCTAAGGTTACTCACTCACTGGCAGGAAAATCCATTTAAGAGACAAATCTATCCTGAACAAACAGGCCTTTAATCTCTTGCATTATCTTCATTGAAGATGATTTTATTCTGGGATCCCGAGGAAAAAAGGCTTCTATAATTGCGCTGCCTGCATACGAATGTCTGTTTAATGAGTTTTTAACCCATTAGCCAGCTGTGGGATAGCAATCTCAAAGAAATGTGTTTCCCAGAAATAGGTAGCTGGATAAAAAGAGTCTACTAGTGTCCTAGTGGACTTAAATATTAGACACTGGAAAATCTGCATAGGAAAAAGAGGCTGTAAATGTTCCTACTACAGAAAAGCTTCATCTGAAGACTGCAACTTCACAGGCACCACAGAATCACTAACCCACAAAGTCTGTCAATGAGAGTGTATGACGATTCCTCTGAAGAACCTAGGAAATGTGGATCACCATCAGAGGATGCTGAGGAACCCAGCTCACCCTGGCTGAGCCTTTTGGTTGCTGAGCTTTTGGTCAGGTTGGCTTTGCTTTGCTTCCAGTTCTGTGAATCTGTCATTTTTCTTTTATTTTTCCTCCAATTCTCAAAAAAATGTTTCCCATTTCAGTAAATGGAAGCACCCTGCTGAACAAAATATTTTTTTCTGCATTTTGTTTCAGTGTAGAGAAATGAAAACCTGTAAGCTTGATTAAATTTCAACTGGTTTTTGTCTTTATGGCTCAGCTGCTGGCCCAACACCAATCATCGGTTGCATGCCTGTATCTCGGTGAAGGCACATTTTCACTTCCCCTGTGAAGCTGGACACTGAACAAGTGTCATAGGGGGACAATTCCTTTCTGAAAGAGCTGCAAAGAATAAGGAAAATTTAACCATGCACGGAACTGAAGGCATAGAGAGGTAAAGTGAGGTATGAAAGCCACTTATCAAAGAACAGGAGCGGGGAGAGGGTCTTCTAAGTCCAGCTGCATCTAATCCCCCTATAACTGGCACGCTTAGCAGTAGTACAGTTGGGTTCATTCTGTAAGGGTTTATTTCAGCTAAACCAGACAACACATGGCTTTAAATGGCAGAGGTCATCCTGCAATAGCAGGAACCCATTTGGAAGATGCAAGGCCAAGTGCTCTAATGTCAGTTGTCTGGAAATCAAACAGTTGAAGAAATTGTGCTGTTTATAACGAAGAACAGTATACTGAACTATAGAGAATTATAAGCAGGACAGTAACAATATCAAAAAGATTCTGAGTAAATAAAAATAATTCAGGAAAGACTCTTCTGCATGTATTCATGCCTAGTGAGAAGAACCAAACCTACTGAGCATGAAGTTGCCATCATGGGGCTTCCCCTCCCCACCCCATTCCTAACCAAGACCCATACATATAAAGGAAATTGAAAATAGTACTCTCTTCCTGTGAGGTGATCAATTCTATAGGCCTATATCAAAGGCTTGAGATTTTAATGGGTAATCAGCCAGCTTGAGACATTCCCTCGAGGTGCCTGCATATTTTGATTACAGAGGAACTCAACACTACAGCTCTGCTGTTCAGGCTGAGCTGTCTGTGTCTAGTACCTTATATTATTAGACATATCTTTTGTATTAATTTATACCTTGGGGAATAATGACACATTATTTTCCAACTTGAAGACATCACCTGTCTCTTTAAATTGACATCCAGTGAGGCTTCTACAGCCATAGAGTAAAAGCTTCCTCACATACACGTATAAGAAAAGGTCTCTTTCAGGGACCAAATGGTGATGAAAATGGCCACTTAGAAGCCTTCCACAGCTGCAGTATTGCCAGCTCTTGGCATTCAGGTCTCACAATTAAAACTTAAAAAAAGATCATAAAAGTAGGCTTCATTCTTGTTTGTCTTCTATTCCTTTTCTTTCTTTCTTTCCAGTTTTCCCTCTGTCACTGTGAGAACTTGAGAACTTCAAATTCTTTAAGAGTGAACACAGTGATTTTCGCTCAACCACATTATTCCAGTATATGATGTTTTAAGAAAACCATCAAATATTGCAAGGCTCACTAATAAAATCACAGCAGCTGGCAACATGACTGAATGAACCAATCTCCTTAGGATCTTTGTACAGACCAAACTTGCTAGCATGAGCAACTATTCTCTTCAAGTAGAAGAGATGGAGCCAGAAGGAATGACTACAGCGCATAAGCTCTGACCTGTCCTGACTAAGCTCCTTCTTATATCTGGCTTTGTTGATATCTCCTTGTTTACTCTTCTGTGAGTATAGCCAGTGTATGTACGATCTTTTGCAAACAGTTTTGTATCTCTATTACAAATCTGCACAGACAGACAGATATCCGAACACAAACCAGCTGCAAAACAAACAGGCATTGCAATATTAAGCTCAAGATATTAAGTCTGGCTGAGAAGAGCATAAGAACCCAGGCTCAGTTCCTGGTTTACATGTCTGTTTGCTCATCTTAGTCACTGAGAAAACAGAAAAAGCATCATGCGTCCATCCACAAATAGTCACAGTTGTGTAGCCCAGCACTCTCTCACCACCCTCCCCTTTTCAAAATTTCATGGCTGATTTCCTCACCTTTCTGTTCTCTTTTTTTGTGTACTTGTTCCTGCTGACCTGTATGCCTGCCCTCCTTTCTCTTATTATTCCTCAGAAGTGGAGTCCAGGTATGTGCTGTTGGATACCATTGTGGAAGGCCATCTTCTAGTCCAAACTGCACCACTTCACTTAACAGAGTTAAAATTATTTTAGCACAGATCAGCCATAGCTCAAAGTGTTCTGGTCATGACCTAAGAAAAGTGTGCTTACTCCAGAAAAAAACCACATACAGTTTGAGATCCCATGCACTGTATGGCTGAGACCCAAAGGATTAAAGCAGGACTTCCATGAAATCCAAGATGCTATGTTTAACACTGAAGTTGTCACAACTCCTAGAACTCATAGAACTAGATATTCACCGTACTCAAATCAGGAGGCGTGTAGACTTTTACCATAAAAATTCCCCAGATGCCTTGAATTCTGTGTCTCTGTGCATACAGCTTCCTAAGCCCTCTCAGCCAAAGGTGCCAAGGCCAGAGTCCTGCCTAAGCTCTAAATCCACAAATGAGGAATTCCTCTGCTTATGACCTAAAACACACGGGAGCACATTCTACAAACAATGCCACAAATGTCCTTCCCTTTTTTAAAACCTGACCAGAGTAAGAGCATACACCCACCTCCTCTATTCACTATTTTGAGGGTAAGAGCACTTATTACTGAAAACCAGCTTTAGTTTATTTGAGGATACTCAGCTCTACACATCCTCTTTTCAAGAGGATATCCTAACTTTAAAGCTATTCAGGTAGAGAAGAGCACACGCAAAGCCCTGCTGCTGAAGATTTTCCATTTTCCATAGAAGTATTAAAGATCTTCTAGAGAAGGGGGAAAATTAAGAAAGAATAACATGATCCTATGCCTGTGGGTACAACATTCAGTTTGCAAAAGGGCACCAAAAGTCCTGGTTGCTTTCTCAAGGCTTTTTATGGATTAAACTGTCATGGGGTAAAATGCAGAAGCAGCCCATGATGGAGGGTCTGGACAGCACAGTGCCTTCTCTGAAGCAAATTCTGTAACCGCCTGGAGAATCAGCACTCCCTTTCCCAGTGACTTTGTAGTCAACAGAGACCATTCACCACTAGAGCCTATTGCCACTGTCTGACCTGTTACCGTAGGAGAATGGGGTCTCCGTTTACTTACCCTCACTGAGCTGAGATATGCAGAGGGACTGAGCCTCCTGCAGTTTAACTATAGGGATAACAGTTAAATTACTCTTTCTATCTCCTTTATTCTATTATTAAAAGAAAAAGCATGATCTTAGTTGCATTTTCAAAGGAAAATTTACAGATGCTGACATGCAGGACAAGCTTCCTTGCTGTGAATTCTTCACATGAGAGAAGACACTATATTTCATAGTTCTCAGCAAAAGTCCTAAAATTCGGGGAGAGGGAGCACTTGTATGTAAAACACCTCACTCATTAGTGTTTCTTTGTTACTAAATTAAGTGTTCCTTAGGCACAGAGTTTTAGGCATAGAGTTCTGCCCAAGTATTGCATACCCTCAGCACTGTCACCAGGACTTTTTTGGAAGACACTAGATGCAGATGCTAGGCTCTGCAACAGTCAGCATTCTGGTGTCCACATCCCTGGCCAGAGGCTATAAACCAAGCTTTCGGAAGTGAAACGGCTGTCTCCGTTTCTTGGAACCCTGTTGAAACATTTTAAGACTGTTTCTCAAAAACCTATGCTCAGTGCTTAGATTTCAGTCCCTTTCTCAATTTAAATCTACAAAGGAAGCTTAAACGTAAACCCGAAAATGTAGGCCTTATGTTCATGGATATTCTTGTAACATTTGCTTGACCCTGATAAATCCATTTGTTTGGGTTGATCCAAACATTTTATTGGTAAACATTTTAATTTTTTCTTTGCTGAAAGGAAAAACTGATTTTGTATAAAACAGGTATCCTATTATTATTGAAATACCCCAAAGTGATTTGTGCTTGCATTTGCTAAACATTATACGTTGGTTCCTGAAACTGAATTAAAAGTATCATGGAAGACTTTGGATCTAAATATTAGGAAAAAATCTTACTTCATAGGTCTAGTAGACATTTAATTTAACAATTTGGGAAACAAATATAAGCTTTTCCTCTTTCAAATGAAAGTTTTATTTAATTAATAAATATCTCATGGTTATTTTTTGTCATCACTTCTAGAAAATTTATTCCAAACTTATTAAAACACATATGATGATTTGAAATTGTAGACCACTGAACATGAACAGTGGAAAATTTTAAGCACACTGGGTCCTGAAGGCAGTTTTTCCTACAGGAAAGGCAAAAACAATATAGAGGTGAAAGCTGTGCATGGACATTGCTAATGATCTGTGCCTCAGACTCTCTACATTTTCCGAAATTAATTTAGGCTTCATTTGTCAACTTTTTTTGGTATATTCAAGTGGTATATTTTCCCTCTACATATACTAAAACACTG
Source organism: Fregata magnificens (assembly GCA_013389945.1). Lineage (NCBI taxonomy): Eukaryota > Metazoa > Chordata > Aves > Suliformes > Fregatidae > Fregata > Fregata magnificens. The sequence continues at coordinate 21,070 of WAAD01014683.1, forward strand.
TCAGAATTATCTAATACCTGACTTTTAAAAAATGTTTTCTGGGCAGCTGCTAATAGCTGTCTACATTGAAACCATATTCAAAAGCTGCCAGAGTGTCTCTGCAGACACATCTGGCAAGGGCTAGCCCTTATAGCAAACAGACTATTGCTGGTTTGAGAAAGCAGCCACAGTCAGGTTTAGCTATTTTCCCTTACTCCTGGGTAGGCACAGGCACAGTCATGCTTCAGTCCCATTTCATGTGTACTCACAGGGCCCTGTAGACTCCAGTGTGGTTACTGATGGTGGGTGGTGCATGGGGATGTGCTGTTCGAGCTGCAGCTAAGTCACTCAAAGAGGTTACTGCCTCTTCTGCTGCTCCTCCCCAGCATGCTGAGGGAAGCCAAACCGCCCTGTGCAGTCACCTCCTAACCTGCCAAAAAGATCTTGCTTAACCTAACCACGTTTAAAAGTGGTGGTGCTATTTACAGAACCCACTTAGAAAGCAAACATGCTGGCAGAGCCCGAGGAACAGTGTAAGCAGGTATGGGGATGGTGAAGCTCCAGACACATGGAGACTTCAATGTCTGAAAGCAGCTGAGCTGGGGTTGGAACAGCATGTTGGACTGCAGCTGGAGAGGTCTGCAACCATGCAGATAAATAGCTGCACATCCTTATGGAAATATTTAAAACCACTCAATTTCAAAATAAGCCTAATGACCCGTGATTCCTCCTGGGGACTTCTGTGCAATTTAACTGTGGTTATATGGGACTGGCACTGACTAGGGATGGCTGGTGTGTGGTAATACCTGTTTGTTTGTGGTAAGTGGTGGTGGTGATTCAGCCTGATGTCTAGCATACGCCAAATAGCATTAATCCCACAAATACGGAAGGAGAGCAGCTTTTGGAGAATAGGTTTAAAATAGACAGGGTAGCAGTTTTCTGGGGGGAATGTGGTAAATAGATGAGGAAATCTAAAGAATGGAGTACGAAAAAAGGTAATCTGGTGAAACCATTTAATTCACAGAAGAGACAGAGTTACCTTCTGTCAGCTGACAGAGATAAGTCAGAGACAGGAGAAAGCACAGCAGATTGAGGAGGAAAAGAAAGGGAAGCAGATGACAGAAAGCCTGTGGAAAGCCTGCTGACCAGAGAGGCTACTGTCTCCAATTTCACCCCACAACTGCTCATCGGCCCCACGGACTGCTGTCTGAAACGACTGCCTGATCACACTGTCATGACTGCACTAACCTACCTCAGTCAAAATGAATAAAATCAGACTAAATGACTGGACTGGACTTTGCTGACTGGACTTATTGTGGCTGAAACTGTTTCAGAACTGTTCATAAAAGCAGTTCACCTTCTAATTTGGAAAAGGTTCCCTTATCCCAGAAATAATAAGATAATGAAGACAATAGTGTTATTACTTGCTATAAATGCAACCACACAATGATGTGTGTCTGGTCACAACTAGCATCATTCAGAAGATATCCAGCTATGCCTAGTGAGGTGTGGCTGCACAGTGCTGCTCAGAAGCACAGCCAGATGACTACACCAGATTGGCCAAGGACACAGCTCTTCATGGCATCTCAAAGATGAAACATAAGTCCTTTCACTAACATATACTTCTAGAAAGGAATGAATATGTAGAGAGAAAAAAGTGCTCCAGAAGTCCTGACAGATCATCTGGAAGAATGAGAATAAGGAAGAATCACATCCCTTATGCCGTCCTTCCCATACTCCTATTTAAGCATTCACTACAGATCACTTTCAGAAGTGGGATCTCAGGCCAGATGAACCTTGCACATGAGCAGGATTGCAGGCTTTGAAGTTCCTGAGAGTCCATATGCACTCATACACAAATGATCAGCCATAGTAATGTGGGCAACATCCACAAGCTCGTCATAACTCTGTAATCCACTTGCGTTTCCATGCTATCTTCCTGAATAAGCTAAACAAAGACCTTGTTTTATAATGGTTTTTAAGAATACTTTAACAATGGACACTAGACATTAACAATGGATTGGGCAGGCAGAAAAGATCAAAAACCTGGGCAGCTAGATGAAGTTCCAGAAATAAGTAAAACTGTGTACGTGTTCTAGCAAGATGGTTGTCAGATGAGCAGAGGCAGTGGGAAGCCACCCAAACTGTGTGTGATATATGATACAATCCATTAAGTTAAATTCCTAATACCTTTTGAGAGGGTGAGGGTGACATACTTCCTGGCATTGCTTCTACCTGCTGCACCTCTGAACTTTGCAACTACCGCTGTTCCTCTTAGAGATGGGCCAGTCAGCTGTCAGCATACGTAGCTGGTGTGGGCGTAGAGCAGCACTGTATTAGCTACCTTCTTCCTACCACAAATATTCATTGGCTTTAAGGGGGAATTTCTGCCTTTGCAGGTCACAGAGCAGTAGATTTTGAACCAGAGCCTCCCATCTACCCTTTCACATCTTCAACATTTTGATTGAAGACTGTCTAATTTCTTATATCTAAGTAAATTTCAGCTTTTTAGAGGAACAAGAATTTATATCAAACAAGTAAACACTCAGCTTCTGTCCAAATGTGTTATTTTCACTGACATTATAAAGGCATGAAAGAACAGTAGCAAGAAACTGCAAACATAAGAACACAATTAAGTCAGCAGAAATCACTGCTGAGAGGGGATATGGCTGCTGCCTATAAATACATCAGAAAGTAAAGCTGCAGGAAGGGAGACCAGTACCAGGGCTCTCCAAGTGCTGACAGACACCAGCTGGTGGGCTGTGCTGGGATGTGACCCTGCCTGTGGCAAATGAGACCCATCCTTCAACCCAGCGTGTTAGCATTAATATACTTCCAGCAAACAGCCTGCGCTGTACACCGAACTGCACACTAGGGTGGCCAAGGTTCAAGTGTACCTTTTGCAGTGTATGATGCATGGACAGGACTCATCAGCAAAGGCTGAGGTGGACATCTAGCTGCAGTTGATTAAATCATACCAGCAAACTCCAGGTATTCGTCATTCCTACCAAAGCCTATTATTATTAGCATTTGGGGGAAAAAACGGCCTGTCTGCTCCTCTTAGTTTTCACCTCCTTTAGGTTTTATGCACAAAGGTCATATGCTCCCTCTGTTTTAATTTTGGTGGGGTTAGCAGGAGTGTCCTCTCCCCACTAACATGTACGGGCATCACCAGCACCACACCCCTCAGTGACAGGTATTATTAGAAAAAACATAGGAAAATGCAGCCTGCACACTAAAGAATGTAAAACCAGGTACTTAGGTTCATTGAGTCTAACTATATAGACATCGAAGGGGTAATAAAACTTTAGCTAATAAATGCTAGTAACCTCTAAACGTGACTTAATATCTTCAATTTAATGACTTTGGGCTATATCCAATGGCAGAGTTAGAGTCCCAAATGTTTTAGGTGACTGGTCTCCAGCATGGAATCTGATTTAGGTGCCAATGTTCCCCAAAGGGAGGGTTAGCACCTCAAAATGGGACCCAAACCAGCCAGCTCAACAGGGAGCAGCCTGGAGCTGCTGCTCTCCAAGAGGAACTGAAGGGTGGGCTGCTGTCTTCACGAGATGCAGAGCCCACCACCCTCTTCTAAACTTAATATTTTTTCTTTGAAGGAACAGCATGAGGTTACTCTTTGCTTTTCAGAATTGTAAAGGAAGCAGAAAAAAAACTGTCTTAAATTTAGTGATTGCCATCTCCATGGAAGAGGTGAGGGTCAATTTCTTTGGAGTAACTGATTAGAGCACACACGTGCTAGGAGAATGCCTGAACCTCAAGGCAGTGGGAGAAGATGGAAAAGCTTTTCTTCAAAACTGTGATTTGGGTTTTTTTAATAATAGTGTATGTTAGAAGCAGCTAAAAATCTGACTGCTAAGTAATTGGTTCTGGTGGAGACAGACTAGTGAGAAAGTGCAATTCAGGCAGCCAGAGGTGAATGATATGGCTCTGCAATATATTACATGGCTCTCATCACTTTATGTGATATATGTGTGAACAATTAAAAACTTGAGGCTGCTATGTTTAGGTTAGAAACAGGGGATTCAATTCCTGATATATAATATCTAAAAGCAGATACTTATCAGTCACACCAAAAATTATTAGTGTGCAACCTACGTAAATGAAAAAAATTAAGAATACAACATGTAGTTCCCGAAAGTGAAAGGCAAGCAGGCTCAAGTCAGCTCTTTTATTTCCTGTCTTCACGAGTGTAGTTGAGAATACAGTTAATTCAGTCAAGAATCTTCTTTTTTTTTCTCCTTTTTTTCTGACAGGGGCTTTCACTCCCCCCACTGAAGGAAACCAAACTCAGAGAACTTTACAGGCATTTCTATTGACTCTGTGAATAATCTTGACTCTAAGGATTATCCTCAAGCAGCTGTGGAGAACACAAAAGCTTTCCCCAGAACACAGGAAAAAGAATACTGATGCAGCCTGGGGCAGATTTTTTTTTTCCTCAGCTCTCAAGTGATTTTTAAGAGCCAGCCAGTCTGGAAAACGATGAATTTGTTTGTAGGAAAGGTAAACACTGCCAAAATCAACAAGTTCCTTCCTTAGGGGCCTGTAGAGCAAATTGGTCTGCAGATTAAGAAAATTCAGTCAAGTCATGTTGGGGCTGACACGAACCCTTCAGGGTCCCTAGCTTTTACCCCAGAAAATATGAAGAGAAGTGACAAATTTCTTATGGAGGAATTATACATTGTAGGCTCAGAAAAATGAAATAAATTCAAATTGATCTCATCTGTAAATATCCTGGCACAGGATTTGGGGGGCTTAACTGAGACGGCTAGTAGTTTTACTAGTAGTTTCCTTTGCACTGGGTCAAATAGGTTCTGTCTTGACTCGCTAGACTGGTATCGGTGAAGGATTTAATGGTGATTAGAGCAGTGTAAAATTATCTCATACATTGTCACCTGCCAAAGAAATTTCAGTGGCTGAAGCCTAACCCTATTCACAAGTCATTTTTCCAACCTAAGCCAGGATATGTGTTAAACAAGCAGAGCCACTGTGTCTTACAGAGGTGGATTTCATCTTCATGAATGCACAGGATGTGTGTGAGAGACAGAGTGAGGTGGGAAAAACACAGCATTTTACAATCTGCTTTGCACTTTCCCAGCACTTTCTGTTTCAAAGGCATTAAAGAATTAAGACAAACTGGTTTTTAATCCTGGTAAGACACAAAAACATTCATCACTCTCATTTCATAGATCAAGAAACAGAGGGAAATAGAAACTCAATTCTTGTGCCAATTCTGGCGCCATAAATCATAAGAAAATTTTATCTGAAACAGTGTAATAGGAAGGTAAGGCAAAGTTTTCAAATTATTCTGCTAAACAGAGGTGCCTAAAACTTTAGCAAGCAGTTCTGAATACTTTGGCTGGCTGTAGCTGACATGGCCAGGTCATGCACAGTTCAGTCGGACTTTATTGGCATGACAACATCTTCGCACACAGCTACAGGAAATCAGCAATACAGCTGGGAGGGAACCCAGGTCTCCTGACTAGCAATTCTGTGTATTAATGACAATACTCTGCTTCCTAGTCCCTTACATCCTCACAGCGTTTTTCAACCATTAACTAATGCATCAGTGAAGTTTGTCTGAGGTGGAGATGCAACAAGCAAGCTCAAAATGAAAAGCATGTAAGGCCACCATCTCAGTGGGAAAAGGTTAACTCTCATTAAATCCCACAGAGCCTCTCTGTTCAGAAACCACCACATTTTAAAAGAAATGAAGGTTAATATCTCATTAACGGGGAGGTTTGTTGCTATGAGGCTGCTATATAAAGATTTTTGATACTTATTTCTGCTGGAAATCCGTGTAGGGGAATATTATATTCAAAAGTCTTTGTCAGAAAGGCTAAAGAACTGCTAATCACCGCAGTTACACTCTCATGTTGACCTAAATTAAGGTAGCTCTGCAGACTTTTCCTTTTTCTGCACATCCATGCATGAGACCCTACATGCTGTGTGACATAAAGAGAGGGAGCACGCATGCATCAGGTCATACGATAGACACGCTCTGTCTTAGGACAGAGCTGTTGCACTTGCTGGCACCAAGAGGGAAACATCAAGCCTGCTTGCAGTGGATGTGGTGATGCACTACATGGAAGGCCCTCGCTCTTCAGTCTCCTATGTACCCAATTCTCTGTCCTGCTACAGGACTGCAGGCACAGATGCTGAGCACCAGTGGGGATAAATACCATGGAAATTCGTCAACTGCATGAGACACAGATACCACAGCGCCATCACAGCCTGAGCCTTGTTCCCAAGGGGTGCCAAGTGTGGATCTGGCATGTAGCAATGATCTCTGCCTTTTACTGAACATAAACTTCTCTGTATTGGTCCTACCATCATAGGACCTCTACTGACTCTGTTTTCTATTTATCCTTGCCACAGAGAAAAAAGTTTTCACGTGCTTGGTATATATGGAGATAGTAAAACTTTGCCTACTCTTGGAAAGATTATTGATTTATATTAATGAAGTGCTATTTAGGTAGTGAGTGACTGAATAAGAGATTTTCATCAGTTAAAGAGAGACCCAAGGAAATATACACCTCATATATGGCTTGTAGCTAAGGAAGAGGAAGAACTTATGCCAGCTAGAAGAAAATAGCAAACAAACAGCATGTGTGTTCTTAGCAATTCAAAAATATACTCCACAACTTTATCCATTGAAGGGTAAATTTACAATGTCTCTCATGGTTAGATGAGAGAAGGGCTCATTTCTAACATAGCCATAGGTTAATAACTTTAGTTAGCTTCTCATACAACTGAAAAGCAGCAACAGGCATCATTGTTGTTATCGCCACAGGGTGGTAACAGAATTCAGTGAATTCCAGGGAAAAATACTTAAAATGTCAAAACATAAGCTTAACTGAATAAAAAGCCAAAGTGTAAGCCCAACCCAGAGAATGGAAAAGTACTGGATAAAACATTGGAAAATATACTGCAGGGAACAATCCCACTTTGGCAGTGGGATCGAGTAAATGACCTAATACAACTTTTCCATCCCTAATTTATACGACTCTATGATTCAACAAAAACAAACTGTGAAATTAAAAACTGAAGCAAGTCTATAACCTGGCTACCATATTTTATAAATGTATATATACTCTTTTCTATAGGTATTTAAAACAGTGCCTCTCTTGGCACTAGTACTACAGGAGATATATGCAGACTGTCAGATTTCCTCTTAAAACATTCATCTGGCTGCCAGGCTGAACAGATGCCAGCAGCCTAAAAGATAGACCTAAGAATAACCCTGAAGACACTCTGAAAAGAAATAATCACTAAAACTGAAAAAGTCAATTATGTTGACCGCTATGGGCTAAAACTCTGGTTTCATTGTGAAAATGAAGGCAAAGATCAAAAAAAACAGGAACAGCAGGAAAGTTGGGCCCTCAATGTGAGTGGCTCTGTTGGAGAATGGATGCTTTTAGGCACTTAACGTTGTGCTTCTCCTCTGTGGGGAAACAGGAGCAGTGTTAAGTGTTGTAGGAAAGTCATTATAGTGCATTGTTTATAAATACACAGCTCAGACTTTTACAAATAAAGTTCAACACCTGAACTGACAGTTAATGAGTAGGTTGATCAGAAGACATAACATTCAATTCCTCTCCTTACTGGGTAGATGCACATCATCAAAAAATTAATAAAATATGGAATACATCCAAGGCCCTTCTTCTCTCTTTTTTTTTTTTTTTTAATGATGTTCTTTTAAAGGAAATCACTACTCTCAAAAGACTGCAAAGTGAGATTTATATATTTAGGTTCTCTTAGCTTAGTATAAATTATTCCAAATAAGAATATGCATTAACAAAGATTGTCCTGTTTTCTGAGAAAGGAAATACTGACTTTCAAATGTGCTTCCCCACACAGATAATCCTGTGACCACAGAGGTTCCTGCGGTTGTAAATAATTTGAGACCACCTGGACATGTCTAAGACAGACAGCCTGGGGAAATAAGTCATTCAGAAAGAAAAACGAAGTCATCTTATTTGAGTCCCTCGGTACAGATCTGTAGCTCTAAGGCTAATCAATTAGCTCCCAGAAGAAGAATGGGTGGCTCTGTTCTGGAGTACCAGTGCCTTCCAAACAGTGGAAGAGCCCCGTCATCCTGCTTTAAATAAGGAAAAAGCTTCACCACTGAGGAGGACAAAAATATGGTTTAAACAAATACTTCATTAAAGGAGCAATTGTAAAAGAAAAGATTCATCCCTTTTTTTAAGGAGTATGTGCTCCACCTGAGAAAAATAGCTACTGTGAATTGCTTTTCCACAACAGTGAACTTCCAATTATTAAAGATTTTTTTTTCCTCAAAGGAAAAAAAAATACTAGAAGTATTGAGAAAAGCAAACGCTGGACAGACCATATTCGATGAGATGATTACCACTGGAGTTGGATAAAACAAATTCACCTGGGAAAGTGGCTCAGCAGTTTCCTGTTGGTAGAATAGAAACAGTAGGTCCATAAAACTGCAGGCTACTTCAGCTGCTTTTAAACCCTTTTAAAACTGCCTTATTCATTACCCTCCCACTTCTCACATCTGCTTTAGCCTTTATTCTACAGCAGATGTTAACATAGCAGTCAAATCCTTACAGGATCTCACATCTCATGACTTAAGAATATTTTCAAAAGCCTCTGAGAGATTTAGGAGCCAATACTACTGATTTTTCAGTGAGGTTTGAGCTCCTGGGACAAGATTCACAAGTTGGTTTAGAGAACTTCTATTCTGAGAGTCAGAGTTCCCACTGCTCTGTCCCAGCTGGTGGTGGCCCTGGAGGCCACAGTTCTCGTAGAATCATAGAATCATTAAGGTTGGAAAAGACCTCTAAGATCATCAAGTTCTCAGTAGCACAGGAAGCATTACTGGCTGCACAAGACCAGCAGAAGCCTCAAGAAGGTATTTGATGTTAAAGGTGGAAATGCCATAGCTTGTCCCCTCATTTACAGTTAGCTTGGTTTGTCTATCTGCAACCTGCTGCATTTGTTTGGCTACTGTAATAATATTCAGTTGCAGATATGTCAATACTGTATGTTATACCTAGCTTTACAAGTTCAGACTTATTGACCTTCACAGATCTAAAATAGCTGCTTGACTTGTGCAATTCCTTTGTACAATTCATGGAACAGTGCATAACACGAACATTTCCCCAGTAAATCAGCAGCCATGTAGAAGAGAAATGCTCCACAAGGCTGAGACAGAGGACATGCACCCACATTTTGCGGGTTTAGCTCTAACTCACAAGGTGAGGAAAGCTCCTGGCTCCACTTGTGTTTCACAGCCATGAACTTTGCAGAAGTTGGGAGCTAAGCTTTCCACAGAAAAATGGAGGGAAAGAAGGGAAAGGTAAGAGCAAAAAAAAAAATACCTTATAGTGTTATGTTTAGGGCATTTATTTCAAAGATCCACATTCTTATCCCTCTTTGGGTAATTGAATCTGAGCCCAAGCTTCTCTATGCATATGCTTTTGGGTATCTGGGGACAATGTTTCTCAATTCCTCAGATCTTTCCCTTTCCATTAATTAAGGAGTCTGCACTTTAGGGTAGAGAGAGGAAAGCAAGAAATTAAGTGAAGGAAAAAACTGAAGGAAAAAATACCCCCTAACTTGCCAAACAGAACATTTTCCTGAGAAGCAGGACACCTGGAGCTGAAACAAAGTTGGATGCACCCCACTCTCTAGGGCTACGTTCTCTAACCAGGCCATTCTCCTGCAGCTGAGAGATGCTAGAAAACACGTAGGAAATTTGAGACTGGACTGAGTGCATCTACCCAGCAGGAAAAACAGTTACATTTAAGGATGAGCTACATGGACAAAAGTACTATTACTGCAAGGATTTTAGATAGGTCTATATTCACTGTCTCCCACAGCATTCCACTGTCTCCCACAGCATTCTCCTGGAGAAGCTGGCAGCTCATGGCTTAGACAGGTGTACTCTTTGCTGGGTAAAAAACTGGCTGGATGGCTGAGCCCAGAGAGTGGTGGTGAATGGAGTGAAATCCAGTTGGCGACTGGTCACAAGTGGTGTTGCCCAGGGCTCAGTTCTAGGGCCGGTTTTGTTTAACAACTTCATCAATGATCTGGATGAGGGGATTGAGTGCACCCTCAGCAAGTTTGCAGATGACACCAAGTTGGGCGGGAGTGTCGATCTGCTCGAGGGAAGGAAGGCCCTGCAGAGGGATCTGGATAGGCTGGATCAATGGGCCGAGGCCAACTGTATGAGGTTTAACAAGGCCAAGTGCTGGGTCCTGCACTTGGGTCACAACAACCCCATGCAACGCTACAGACAGACAGCTGAACATGAGCCGGCAGTGTGCCCAGGTGGCCAAGAAGGCCAACAGCATCCTGGCTTGTATCAGGAATAGTGTGACCAGCAGGAGTAGGGAAGTGATCATGCCCCTGTACTCGGCACTGGTGAGGCCGCACCTCGAGTACTGTGTTCAGTTTTGGGCTCCTCACTACAAGAAAGACATTGAGGTGCTGGAGCATGTCCAGAGAAGGGCAACAAAGCTGGTGAGGGGTCTAGAGCACAAGTCTTATGAGGAGTGTCTGAGGGAACTGGGGTTGTTTAGTCTGGAGAAGAGGAGGCTGAGGGGAGACCTTATCTCTCTCTACAACTGCCTGAAAGGAGGTTATAGTGAAGTGGGTGTTGGACTCTTCTCCCAAGTAACTAGTGACAGGACAAGAGGGAATAGCCTCAAATTGCATCAGGGGAGGTTTAGATTGGACATCAGGAAAAATTTCTTTACCAAAAGAGTGGTCAAGCATTGGAACAGGCTGCCCAGAGGTGGAGTGGTGGAGTCACCACCCCTGGAGGTGTTCAAAAAACGTGTACATGTGGCACTTCAGGGCCTGGTTTAGGAGGCATGGTGGTGTTGGGTTGACGGTTGGACTTGATGATCTTAGAGGTCTTTTCCAACCTTAATGATTCTATGATTCTATGATTCTATACATCAAAAGCAAAACCAGAGGGGATTTTGATAATGATGCACAGACAGCTAGGATGGTACTTAGTCTTTGGATTTAGAAGAAACAGGCTGGTGATGTGGATCTGTACTTTAATCACAAGGGTTTAGATAGAGTCCCTTTGGAAAATGAACCTCCAAGTACCCAGGTTCTTTTTGAAGTGGGGCATGGGTGCTTCTGAACTTGCCTTCACTGTGCAGTAAATTGTTGTGCAAAGATATCCCAACGAATGCTAGACCTGGAAGGGCTATAGCTGTGCTAAGTGGGTCCCAGGGCCTTTGGCTCCAAGACCACTGGACTTGGTGGATGCCCCAACTTGAGCCAACAAGGCTCAAATTCTGTTTTCTGTTTATGATAATTAATTGCTACTTTTTATGCCTATATCTAAAATCTAGCCCTCAGGCACCTCTTAATTATGCTTCACAGTATGGTGTGTATGTCCCCATTGAAAATATTAACCACAGTCCTTCTTTAGTCTTTCATACCCATCTTCCCTATAAGTAAGTTATTTATGGTCATTTGGTACAGTACACACAGCTAGTCTGAGTAACCATAGTAGGAAATTTGGATGAACATGCAATTCTCTTGCAAACAAAACATTTGCGAAAATGAGGAAAATTCTCAATGTTGCAATATCTTATTTCAAACAAAATCTTTTTTATTATTCATTATTTTAATGGCTTAAAAACATAATCATAAAAAACGCCAACACTGAACTGATCTTTTTCCCCTCAGAAAATTGTAAAAGTTTGAGAGTTTGGCCCCACTTGGAACAATGCCAAATTTTTGAAAACTTGAAATATTTTATTGAATGGAATGTCAGCTTTCCTCGTAGTTGTAGTAATATGCAATTTAGGCCTCTAGCTGCAGTGAACTATCTGGTTTTATGGGGTCTGCCGAGATAGATAGTCTAGATTCCTTGGTCTGAATCTGCAAACGTTTTTACCCATGCTCAACTTTCCTACTGTGTGTGGTCCCACCGAAATCAATAGGACTCCTCACAGTGGTTAAATTAAACATGAGCATGAGTGAGTGTGAGTGTCTCATGGCCTGAGACTGCGTATTCCCAAGGAAAAGCACATGTTATCTGGGGAGAGGCAAAGTCCTCTGAATTACCTTACACACCTATCTTTCCGTGTAAACAATGCAAATGAAAATAACAGGGTCACATTTTCAAGCTCAGACTCCAGGTCTGGAGGCTTCCTTCTATGATGCCAAGAATCATAATAAGTCAAGAACCTTAGAATAGGCAATGAGTGTTTCAAATTATTCCCTTATTTTCTTAAGTTGACTGGACAGGGATATTTTACATGGCTCTTAATTTATTATCTTTCATAATAAGGAATGTTACTGCAGAAATATAGCATTATGGAATATTGCTGAACATATTATTAAATCTAATCATGGTAAATGGGTTTCCTTTCCGAAATTGTATGGTCCTGTCTATCTTTCTCCAAGACATTTGGATAACTGGTGGTTTCATTCTTCATACATTTCAAGCTCTACTAATTATGTTATGGAAAGATCTTTACAAAATGGGTGCTATGGTGAGTTAGCACTGCTTCTCCTGCGTGGGGGGTAACTAGTGCTGAAGCAGAGGGACCATACTGCTGCTGAGAAATTCCAACACTCCAGGCTTTTATGTTCATCTCAAATGAGACAAAAAGTCTACTTTTCAAAGAATTATTAGTATCGAGAATACTGTTCCTTTTTATTAGTGTTTGGGTTTTAAATGGCACCAGTTTTAAAACAGTCATCCTTTTATTTTACCATTGGAAAAAAAAATCACACAGAATAACACAAAATCAAGTTTAGTACAAAGTAATGACTGGTCCCAAACCTCACATTATACAGAGGAAAATTCTGTAGTCAAATAACAGCTGCCAGCTGTGATTTTGAGCCAGAACAACAGCTTTTCTCAGCAATGTGCTGGGAGATATCTCCAAAGTGTGTGGGATGGTGTACAGTGCTCAACGGGAACAGGCTGTGTCATTTCTGCGATGAGCTGAGCACAGCGAGGGAAAGCGGAAGCAGAAAGACGAGGACAAAAACAAGTACCTGTGCCCTGACTTGCCTCAGTGTAATCCAGGGAATGTAAATCATCTGCGTTGCAGCCATTTTCAGGATTTTTGCCTTCCTTCCCCTACCAGGCTGGAGCAGCAGCTTATGCAAGTGTGTCTTAGGTCCGAAAGGAGAGAGGAGTGAGAGCAGGGGCAGCCATACGGGCCAGCCACTAACAAAAATGCTTCCAAAAGTCCCCATGAAATATTATCTCTCACAGGCAGCTGTTCAATACCTCATGATGTGTGTTAGGCACTGCTTTCCTGCCAGCCTACTAGACTGCATAGCACGTTCACCTCAGCTTACTTTACTTTATTGGATTGTGAATTAAAAAGCATTATTCTCATTGCTCAGCAGACAGCTTCCCTTACCAGTGACTCACTGCTGCTCTCGTAACCCTCATGTACCGTCAGCACCACCCAGGCCATAATTTGTCTCGATATATCAAGTAGTGTCAAGTGCCTGGGAATGTAGTCTGATCTGTTACATCCAAGTAAATCAAAGTTTTGTCTTATGCATATATATGTGCTAAACAGAGTAGATCACTTCTGGAGTTGACAAAGTTAAATTTGTCACCATTGTGGTTGGAAATTTCTTTTGTTTACCTGCATGGAAAGTTTCCGTTTGGTGACATTGTGACTTTCAGGGTTTTAAAGCCAAATGAAAAAAACAGATCCTGGATGTCCCTGATCATTGAGAGCAAGCCCCTTGTACCCCACCATAGCCCCAGTCTGACTGTGAGCTGGTACACAGGCACAAAACATGCAGAAGTGTGCAAGTCCGGCAGGATCCAAATAGCATCAACAATTGCTAATCTATCTGCTGCGTTTTTTAACAAAATAATGAAAGAGAAACAAATCTTCCATGTGAGCAAGATAAATATACAAATAAAATCCATGAGGAATAATTCAAAGGAAGTTTGCAATAATTTTCTGCTGTTTGGATTAGCTAGTCCAAACAAAAATTTCTTTAATCACAGTCTTAAATCCAGGCTAGCACTGAAGGCCTGTTCTGCAAGGCTAATTCTCCCATATAACTGGAGTTTGGAGAATGGGTTCAACAGATCTCAGAGAAAATTTCATTGCTCACCCGTTAGTATGCAAAGCGTCATTACAGGCCAAGTCTGCAAACACTCCTCTAAGTAGCCTCTTCTTTTACTGACTTTAACGCAGATTGTTTTCACTCAGAGAACTGAAAATAGAAAGTAATAATTCCTTGGTTAGTCAAGCTGAAACTCTCTGAATTATTAAACAGTCATTTAGCCAAGGTCCAAGACCACCTATGAGTCTAGCAGAAGCTCACACATAACATAGAGGAAGGGTGTAGTTTTGGAGAGATGTGACCTCCTCCAATTTTTAGCTGTATGGTGTAATAGTTACATTTACTGGTAATGGGGAAAATGAGTATCCTGAAAAACACGGTCAGCAGCAGCTTCTCCTGCCTGGGCTGCAGCTGCTCACCACCTCAGGGGGTCAGAAAGGAGTCCTTATTTCTGCCACAGCCATGACGAACATGGAGAGACACATACCAGTCTCACCACACAAGCCAAAGCATTAACCAAAAGATGATTATAGTGAATGTCAGGAAGATCAAATTAGGGTCAAGATAACTTGATGTCCTGCTTGCTTGCTGCTTACTCAGAAATAACTTCCTCTTTATGTAAGTTATTTGCTCAAATGAGGTTTGTAAGAGCCCTTATCTGACAGCCTCCAGGCAATGATGTCTGCCTCGCTGGGTCAAATCACTCAGCTGCTGAAATCAATGGGAACATTCCTTGTGATTTCAAATGGGGGCAAAGCCTGAGTTACCATATACTATAGTATATATTTTCCTATATGGTTACTATGTCCTAGGTACTCCCCACAAATTAAAAAATATCTGCCCATTAATAAAAGTGAAAATCAACTAAAATGACCTGACTTGCAACAACTATTTTCTTTGTGAAATGATCATTTGTTCTCCTGAAGAGAAGCCTACCCATACAACTAGCATCATCTGTCCTTTTAAGTTAAAAGTCACTGTATTTCCCCATTAAGGTTGAGGACAAATATTGCATTAGCTCCTAAGAAAACTATATCAAGAACTTGATGATTTAGTATATTAAGCAGATTGATTCAAGTTTCCAAGGAGTTTCTGATGAGTTTCCAAGCCCTTTTAGACTTGCATTTACCTATGAGTTCCCGGTTTTCCTGTTTGAGTTTGGAGCCGCTTGCAGAAAGACAGAAGGAATCCTGTATTTGCCATGACACATGACATATAAATATACTTCCATTTGTATCTTAATCTCATAGTGCCCCATTTTTCCATCATCCTCAAGGTGCTTTTAGAGGCATTTTTTTATATATGTCTTCCCTTTTTTGAAAAATAATCTGCTTTTCTTTCTCCATTCCATTACTTTTTGGGTTCTCCATTAGCCTTCAGATATGTGTCTTATCTAATTTTGTAAGACTATAGAATAAGCATTGTATGAACTCTCTGATTCTTATGTGTATACCATTTACATTCATTAGTAGATGTTGGCAATATGTTCATTACTTCATAATGAAGCCTGCAGTCTTTTACTTTTGCTCACAGAAACACACAGTGGTTTCTGCAGTAAGCCTCAATGAAGCAAACAGTTGTGTCAGTGCCACCCCAAAGAAATGAAGTAGGCCGAACAGAGCCCCAGCTGAATACCCTGTTTTCTAGCTTGAATCTCCATTAACAAGATTGCTTTATCTTCTTTACATTCCCTCTCACATTCTTGATACACGCCTATCTTCCTTCCACATACAAACCTTGCTCGCATCAGATTCACTCATAGCTCTTGCCTCTTTTTGGACTGACTTTGTTGATTTCATGCTGTTCTCTTCCACTGTCTATGCAATCCACCTTTTGCTATTTCTTGTTTTAAAAGTGCCTTCCTTTTACAGTAGTCATGTATGGTAGAATCCTTCCCTGGGAGGGACTGTACTGCTGGATCGCTGGCAGCACAACAGCAGAAAGGAAAGCTGCAAGCACTGCTACTGGAAAGTTGTGTACAAAGTGTAACCTAAATAAGAATTCTGCTCCTCTGGGATTTCTGCCAAGGCAGAGATAGCAGTACCAGCCTGATTCACCTGGTCCAATCAACCTGCTGTGCCTGGTTTGATGCAGTCCAACGCATATCTAAATGTTCTTTAGTAATTGGTTTTTTACCCAGAGAGATAAATAATGACCACCTATTAGAACCTCAGTCCCTAAAGTGTCAATATAGAACAGATACCATAGAAATCTGCTTTTTTGTTTGGGTTTGTTGGAGTTTTTTTCACTCAATGGCGAGCCATCACTGCAGGAAAACCCCAACTCCTTTTAGCCTCAGAATTTACTTCTTTATTTACCCTATGTTCTTCAATAAATATGTTTATTTGGAGTGCTAGTTTTATCCAGCTAATACTGAACTGCTGCTGAGTTAATCAAACAGGAGCAGCAAGGAGGCAAAGGCAGAGAACAGACCTGACACATGCTTTGCAGCCCATGATGGGCAGGCATCCGGCCTTGCTTCAGATAAACAGCTCAAAAATTAGATCCTTATCCAGACTATGTTTCTGTCTGTCTGAAAAACAAAATTAAAAGGACTGAAAAACTTGAGTAATGAGACTTTAAAGCAGTATTTTGGAAATCTAAAACACCCCACAAAAAAAAAAAAAAAAAAAAAAAAAACCTATCCATCCCCAACAAGGGGACACAGAGACGCAAGAGACACATTTTTATAAGTTTCTGCTTTGCCTCTCCCCACCTTCCCTTCATTTCTGCCCAACTCCCAAATGATTTTGTTAGAGGTAGAACAAGGGGAAAGGAATTTTCCATGGAAATGGAATTTCTTATGGAAGTGATTACTCCCTGACCCAAAACATGTCACAGAAGTACCTCTCCATGGATGAAATTCAGTCTGACTATGAGCACACTTCTGGGAGACTTGAGGCTTCCTGGGGCTCTGTTGAGACTCACAGGTTCAAGCAGCCCTATTCAAACTCAGGAGAGAGCTTTCATATTCCCTGGCCGCCTGATTCTCCATCCTGCTCAGTTTCTAGCACTCTTTAGAGAAGAAATGAAAAGGGCAATATTTCACTCAACAACTGCTACAATCAGATGCAGCTTAAAGACACAACTTCAAAAAATGTTGCTGTCACTGTTGAAAGTGGCTCCTTCACAAGAATCTTTTTTGTAACTGTCTTCCAAATAGGCCTGGAATAAGATTTCCAAATATTGAAGCTTCCCATGAACCATAAATTCTAATTTTTAGTCATCTCTGGGTAAAGCTAATTCATAGTCAAATGAAAAATCCCTCTGTTCTGACTAGGTGATGGAGTTTGACTCTCCCTGTTTCTCACCCTTTTCTATTCAGTCCTGTGCAAGGCGGAGTAGAAATCTTAACTCTAGATGTTGGAGACCAGCAAACTGAATAGCTGTTAAAGAAATCAAGCAGGCCTCTTAAAGCCACTGATTTTCCTTCCATCACACAAAATCCTATGCAATGGAGACCCGTTAAATGAATACCTGAGGAAGTTGGTCTCTAGTGCATCCAGCACAATGGATAAAAGAACACTGTTAAATTAATCTATTTTCAGCAAATCAAACCAAAATATATTTCATATAATGTGATCACCTGCTTAAATGAATATCACTCACTCAAGAGAACTGCTAAAGTATTTTGGTGCAGTGTGGATACATATTTAACAGATTTATACTTCAGATGTAATAACACTTTAGAGATTTACCATGCTTATGGCTTCAAAATCAGGCCATAAGACTACTGACTACTAATAGGGACTTTATTGATGTCTTTTCCTGTGCAGAAGAAAAACTGTGTAGTACACTGATATTGACTTTCACAGCTCTGACTACTCTATGTGCGTGTTTTTTCTTGTTTTGAGGGGACTTCTGACTTCTATTGTATTTCTTATGCAAAGCCAGTAAAGCTGTCACCAAAGAGACTTAGGGAAGTCAAAAGTTTATTTGAAAAAGAAACCAAAACTCTATTAAAAAAATTAATTTTTCCTCTTTTTCCTTACTGAATGAAATTGTTTGGGATAAAAGCATGGGTCTAGTGTGAATGGGAGCGCTGTAACATTACTGAGTTTACTAATTTTATAAGATTTGTAAATTACAAGTTCCCTAAACTCCTCTGCGATGTCCAAAATACTTTGTATCAGTCAGGAATTAATACATCAGTTAACATTCCACCCTCTACAAATTATGTGCATAACTTTTCTGAAGAAAGTTCTTGAAAATAGAGATTCCCTGAAGAGGGGAACTCTCAGACCTGCTGGAGGACAACTTTCAGATCCTCTCCTGGAAACCCCCCTATCGCAGTCATTTGTAAAGCCAATCACTCAAATGAAATAATGTCAAGTCAGCTGACCTCTACTGTCAAGAAGGAATGAAAAAGAGAAACAGCCTCTTAATTAGGAAGGCTCCAAATCATATACAAATTCATAAATCAATGACAATCACTCAGAAGCCTATAGGGAACCAGACACTTATCAGTGAATTAACGTAACTCACTTCATTCAGCTGCCACTCTTAAACAATTTCTGTCACACATTTTGCACCAACTTTCAGGTATGGAGCATACTGGGTGATGCAGTTTGGAAATCCCAGGGGTATGGATAGCCATAGCATCATTAGAGATGGCAGATGCCTTTCATATTCATATTAATCATTCTTTCTCCTATGCTTTAGCACAATTAAAGGATACAACAGTCTTCAGAAGGTACATCTCTAACACACAAAACTTCACATTCTGAAGAAAAAATACAAACCTGATTTAAAGCAGAATTAAAATTTGAAATATTTTCACAAGAAGGAATTTCCTGGAAAAAGAAATGAGGAAAAAATGTTTCTCTGCTTCCTGGTTGATAAAAGTTTTCCACAGCAAATGAAAATGTCAAACCTGTTCATACGGGAAGTCAGAGCATTCTGACGTATTTTTCTTCCTGTGAAAAAATATTGATTTTGAAATAAGAATTCTCTTTCACATAGTGGCTTCCACAGAAAATCCCTGCTCAGCCCCTGTTAAGCACAAGAAGCTATCCAGATTGTCTAAAAAGATGGCATAAATTGCATGAAAAGATGCCATGAATTATTTTGTCCATTTCATTGTAACACAAAATGTCTTACTATCTCTCTGTCGTGGCTATCAGTACCTTCTTGACTTAGACGGGAAATGCAATGGAAAAGAGAATTCCTAGTAAAACATCTTCAGAAACTACTGATACCATGAGGCGATGTTTCCTAGATGTACTGACATACAATATAGTAGAAGTGTGAAACTTCCCATTTCAGCAATGTTAGAACTTTTTCCCTCACAAAATGCTGAAATTTCAGCAAAATGCATATGATTTTGTAGTGTGTTTGCATTTCACTTGAAAAAATTAAATGGATAGGATGAGTGTTTCCGGAGAAGTTCTGCTAAAGAGTGAAAATGGTTGGCAGAAGTTCAGCTGTAAGACTGTTGCTTGTCCCTTTGGGGCACACATCTACCACTACAGAAGCAGACACTCTCCAGATCTGGTCTCGGAAAGCAGTAAAAGCTCATCACAGTGAGAATAATCTGACTTTGCTCCCAAAGAGAGAAAACACAGATTCACCAAGCTATATACCACCTGGAAGGGCTTTACAGGTCAAACTTCAAATATATGCAATGAGAGAAGAGTTTATTTTCTTTTTGCCTCCAAGAAGCTCCTTGTTAAAACTAGCTCTGTTTGTGGGATTTATTACACCTATACTCATTGGCAGAGTCTACACAAAGCTACTTGTGTGTTGTGAGGCTGTTAGATACGGTTAGATGAAGACACGAAGAAGACCTCACCCATGCAATAGATTTCTTCACCCAGCTGATGGCATTTCATTGTTTCCCCATCTGGAATACGCCAAGGATCTTAAGAAACCACTCTATGAGATAAGATATAAGGGAGCTTTTGCCAGCTTAAGCCAATACAAGGTGCGGTGAGATTTTCCAGCTGGAAGTTGCTTTTCCTGCCTCTTACATGTGCACTCGTAGCCAATGTGTGAATTTGTCATCAGGGTCTAACAAATTGCTATTTGTTTTGCAGACTGCCTATGTCATCCCCAGCAGGAACGAGCAGAGTGCAGAGCAAGAGGCATTGCAGCTGGCGCAGCAGCCCCCACTGACAGACATGAGACAACTGCTAGGATTTAGCATCCCCCTTCTCCCCACACAGGCTGATCCTGCATTACAAACTTGCAGCCGGGTCTCTTTACACTGTTTTGCATGTATGTGCATTGTAACCCTAGCTTCGGGAGAGATTCCCTGTTTATGGCCACAATTGCTCAATCCTAGCAGAGAGCCAGGCAGCATACCCAGAAATAACCTGAAATTACCAAAACCCTCTCAGGTAAGATCATCCTGCATGCGACAGAACTGTGCTACTTTCCCGAGACACATGTAATCAATGCTAATTATTCATTTCTTCATAAGGCAGTATTAAGAGATTGTGTTACACAGGTCGCAGGGACATTGTCATTCTTTCAATTTCTCAGACTACAATAGGAGTAATCTCCATAGAGCAGCAAATGATGATAGATGAGTAACCTAAACCAGGAGATTTCTATGTTGTTTCAGGAAGATCACTGGAAGGGCTTTCCCTAGCTATAAGAGCATAGGTTGCTTTTTGCTCTTTCTCAAGAAATATATATATATGTCCCTTATACATTTCAGAAGCATCACCACAAAGAGGAACTCTTTCTGTCCTCTGCTGCTTACCATTCATCTGGCATTAGTCAGCAGTCCTCTCCTCTCCTCTCCTCTCCTCTCCTCTCC
>WAAD01014683.1:41932-105214 GCA_013389945.1 Fregata magnificens
AGTATACATATTTACTTAACAAGCCTCCCCATTTTTTCAGCTGAAGGAAAACTTCATCATGGAGGAGTGGAGAGCTAAAAGGGCTCGTAAACAGGCTATTCCTCTCTCCTTTTTTAAATCACCAGGTTCTATCTCACTTAGCTGAGCTATGATGATGTCCCAGTGCAGCCTGTAACAGCCAGTTCTCAGTGCCTCATATGGTCTAAACAATACCAGATTCACCTGACACAGCAAGAATGAAGTAGGTGATGCTTTACCATCTCTTTCTCCATCAGAACTGCAGAGGAAGCACTTATATGACAGGGCCATAGGTGGAAACACTCTCAAGGTACCCTCCTTAAAAAAATCTAAAAAAAAAAAAAAAAAAATAAAAGGTTCTTTTTTTCCTTAGCACTTTAGAAAATGCTAAGTTCACTGGAAAAAATAAAAATTCTGCAGTGTGAGTTTCCTGGTGCTCAGTACCAGCTGAAATTAGAGGATAACCCCAAAAGCACAAACATACCTTTCCCAACCCTGACTATCAATGAAAATGTAGGGGGAGAAATAATTTTGTGCTGCAAAATAAAATGTCCCATACATCGTCTTTTACATTAACAGTTTACCAAACACACTTATGTGGCAGATCATTTCAGTGATTTCCTTAGTGATCCTGCCAGGAAAGAATTAGCTCTGTAAAATGAAATTAAAGTCTTGCATACATCCCTGAAAACAGCCTTCCTTCTCTCAAGGTGCCTCTCTGCCTTCTTTCCCCAGCCCTCAGGAGAGAGAGGAAGCCTCACCTCAGGTTTGCATGACTAGGCAATGAAGCTGTACAGTAGATGTGGGAATTCTGAATCTCAGCTCTCTGATAACTTTCTGCAAAATGAATGTATAGGCAAACTCAGCAACATATTTTGAGAAAATTCTTCATGGCAGTCTTTATCCTGAAAGTTTTCCAGGCAGACATAAGAAGAACTGAGGAAATCTTCTCTGAGCAGCTAAAATTACCTTCAAGAAACTACAAGGTACATAAGCAGCTTTCCTCTGGTTGTCCACAGGCACCTGCAACTGCCTCAGGTTGCGATTCATTGCTACCAGAGAACTGAGCAGCAACTGGACCCAGCTGGGTAAATGCTCTGTGTACGAGTAGCCCGTATCGCATGACCAAAGAGTGGACAAAACATAATGTGTCGCCTGTCTGCTCCCCAATTAACGCAGGCTGTAGCCACCAGTTTTACTGTCTCATATCCCACTCTAGAGGAAGGAAGAAGAAAAATATCAGGCTGCCAGGTAAATATCTCATGTTTTGAGATGAAACTAACTGCTGAAACTCACAGAGGTGTAACTGAGTTCTGTCATCCAGGCAAAATAGCCTTTAATGTGACTATTTTTCTCTCTTAATCTTCATCTTTTGGGTTTTTTTATCATTGTGAGCAGTCAGAACTTGCCTTGGGACACGCTCAGCTCCATGTCTCTAAGTTTTGGGGGATAAGAAGGATCAGAGAGGCAGAGTTTAGGTCAATGGCTACTGTTGGCTAAATCTTCCCATTGAAAACCAGAGACTTTGCCTGGACATAGGACTGAAGGTGAGGGGGGATAAAAAGTACATCTGTATCTATACTACGTAGGTTAAGAGGTAGGATTACCCTCAGATGAGAGCCCACACACTGACCAGCTGCCCTGGCAGCCAAAGGGCACAGCTGCAGCCAGCAGGGTGAACCCCTCTGCAGGCAGGGGAGAGAGAAGAGCTTCCTTTAAAGCCAGGACATCCTTTTACCTTGGTGAGGTGAAAGAGAGCAAGGATCTGGATGCTCTTCCTTACCCATGTTTTTCTCCTAATGAACCAGGTCGTCTTGTTTCCATCTTGCATTTTACAGATTCTCCAAATGAAGGAGAAAGATTTCTGCCTTAAGGCTCCTTCCTGAGTTACATAAAATGAATCACGATTTTATGCAAGAAAAGAAGTTACCTCTTGTCAGAAAAAAGAAACAAGGAATGTCAGCGATTCAGCAAGTGCAATGTATGGACTTCATGACTCTTAAAAAAAAAAAAAAATAAAAATCCAGGCAGCACATTGTGTCTTGGGTCATTTAAAATCAGTGCCATTTTTGTTCTTGGCTATGCACCCTGCCCTGAATTCACAGTAGCTGCTGTCATGGCTCTTTGTTCTTAAATCTCTGCGAAGCATTGCAAAGATGGAAGCTGCTCTACTTCTCCACCCTCACTGCCTTCAGGTTTATTCTGCTTCCCTCACTATTATTTCTCTTTGGGTTTTTTTATCCACTCCTCCTTGCTCTCCTCTTCAGCTCCCCACTCCTCCGAAGTCACTTTCAGCCCTATCCACTGGTCTCTGTTCCTCTCAACTCTACATATTTACATCACTTGTTTTCCCCTTTCCTGTCTTCTCTGTTCTCCATGTAGCTCACCTGTGCTTTCTTGCCCCACAATGGCAGTTTTACCTGCTGGATTAGAGCATTAGCTAACACTGAATTATATTTCACATGTGTAGCACGATCTTACATCTCACAGAGACCCCAGGACCTCTGCTATATGTACAGGCTTGAACTGTTCCTGCACACTTTTGTTCTAGTATACTGTAAGTGGAAAATAAGTTAAAAAGGAGTAATTATAATGTGCCAAGGAAACAATTAGATGTGAGATGAAGAAAAAGTGTGGAAGGAACAGATAGAATATCTGGACATCAGAAAGGAAAATAAAAATAGATTTTATAAGACTGTCTTTAAACAGTGGTAAAAGGATGGCAAAAAAAAAGAGGCAAAGGGGAAGAAACAAAGAGACAGAATAAAAAGGTAATACTGGAAAACAATTTTTTTTTTTTTTAGAACAAGAGAAAAATCAACAAAAGAGAGGAGTCTCAAGAAAGTGTTCCTCACAGCATCACTTCAATAGTTTGAAAATACTCAGCCTCCTCAAAGGAAGCAATCTGGTACAGAGCCAGCAGTACTGGTGTCACAGTGACAGGGCCAAAGAAAGAAGCTGGAAACCCTTGGCACAGAGGATTAGATCAGATGGAGATGGGGGAAGGAAGCATAAAAATCACTGAATGTAAGAAAGGATAAAAATTATTGAATGCAAGTAAGAAGACAGAAAGCAAAGCACATCGAGATCTAGGCCTATGACTGATTTTATGAGACGATAAAGCTTGAATTTGTCAGCCATGATTCTAAAAAAGTGATGGGTTTTCTTCCTATTAGTGACTTTTGGGGTCCAGCTACTAATGGTGCTAACAGGCAGGGTACAACAGTAGCTGCCTAATCCTGGCCGACACTCATTGATATCGGATGTTTTTCCACTGGCTTCTACAGGAACCGGACTGGACCCTAAAAGAAAGTAATTTGTGGTAATGGTAGTACTGCTGGTTGGGTATTTTGCAGGGAAACTGCTTTTTTCAGAGAACGGTGATTCATCAGAACAGACTCTTTCTGCAGCTACGCTGAATATTGAAAAGGTGGCATTTCCAAGATGAAAAAGGGAAAAGTCTTAATAGATTATTGGTTAAGACAAGTGACTACTCATTTCACTCATCCAGACTCAGCTCTTGCCTGACTGCTTAAAACAAGGCATTTGCATCCTCATACTCACCGTATCAGGAACTCGAATCTTCATTTCTCCCATTTAGGTATGCCCAGGTAAAGGTGCTTACAATACCTTGCTTCACAAACTTGAAAGAACAGCCACTTCAGGTGGCTGCAGGAAGAGTGAAGAAAGAAAAAGGGACAGATAATCTACAGTTGTATTTGGGCAGATTTCAGGAGTAAATATAGCTGAAAATTCTTGCTGTACTGGTATCTCCTGAACTGTCAGTGTGGCTGAAGTTGCAGGGTGTTCACCATTTGCTCAAATGTTGTGCTGTTCCTTTTTCAAACCATATGCTTATATGGTCACATCTTTGTCATGAGAAGAAATACTCTCAGGACATGTGTTTCTTCCCTTCTCTGATTTGTCTTGGCAGGAATACTAAAGCCACCTCATTACAAATATTTTCCTTATTCCCATTTTCCATTGAAAGGGTATCTTTGGAGTTTTCCCTATCATATGAACGGGTGCATGCAAGCTAACAGCATTTCTTGCTGGCTAGAAGAGTATCACAAAACAAAATAATCTTCTCTAATGACTAAGCTGCCTGACCTTGTGACTGTAGTAGTGCCAGGAGCATGGCTGGTTTTTAAAGATACATTTTCTCTTCTCTTCAATGGAGTGCTATGGTAGAGGCCGGAAGGAACGACCCAGAGGAGGAAGCTCTCTGTTTACCTACTCTCAAGAAGGCACAGGGGATCATAGGCTTCCCCACAGTGTTTTGTAAACCTGCCCTTAGAGGATCACCTCTGGATACAGCGGGTCAGTTCAGTCTCTGTGCTCATTAACTCCATGACCTCTTTGCTGAGACAATACTTTGGACGTTCTTACTCTAGCAACACGCTAGCATGGATCAAAACCCTCCTTCACTTCTCCAGCTTCAGCTGAACTGTAACCAGTAGGTTGCTGTTCCTCAGTGGTGAGATAAAATGCCAACAGCAAGAGATTTAAGGCTCTTTGACTGGTGCTGCGAGTACTTCCCATGAAGGGCTGCGCAGCTTGAGTGCTCCCTGGCCTCAGTGGGAAAGGGCTGTGCTGCTCACCAGTAGAGTTAGGTTTGAAAAGCAAAGGTCTCTGTTGGAGCTGAGGGCACACAGGGCACTTCTGCAGCTTCCCTCTAGCACAAGCTCCTTCCCACGGTTTGATAGTGTCATGAAACCCTTCCTGAGAAGACCCATTAGTTTAAATCCACACTTTTTAAACTGTAAAATGTTCTCTCATTGCCTAACCAGACAAGATTTTAGTTGCTCATTTGCCCTCCCTGATTGAGTGGGAAGGTATGTTGCATGCGGAGTCTCAAGTGCAGCAAAGACCATGACCAGCAAATGAAACCTTTTCCCATCCTCATAATAAAAATCTGCAAATGAAATTCTGTGCGTTAGCTGGGAAATGCTATGCCCATTTTTTTTATGACTGACATTTGACCAATATCTTCGTCCTGCCAATCCCACTTCCCTTTATTCAGCAATAAAATACACTCAGCATTTTCGTTTAGCAGGAATACATTCTGGAAAAAAATAAAGATACGTTTCGAATGGAAATGCTTGTGAACATATTGCTTATTTTTTATTATAAAAAGTACAGGATGAAATTATCAACCTCACTTTGAATTAAGTTGGCGTTACTTTGCAGAAAAAAAGGTTTGGGCTTCAGGTTCATTGTATGACACAGATGATGGTGTCACTGACAGAGTTTGTGGGAAGGTACAACCCTCTCAGCTTCAATGTTAAATCCATTCACAATGAGTCAGTTAACGCTTTTGATATATATTCATCACATACATTCATGCCGGACCACCCAAACTGAAGTTAGTCAATATAATACTGTATGCACATGAATGTGGGTTTGAAAAAAATGCATGCCATGGACAGCAGATACTTTTCTTAATCCAAATCCAGCATTTTTGATGGGTGACATATTCTACCTTCTGTTTACTGAAACCAAACATGGAACCTAAACTTTCCAAAAATCTCAGTGTGGTCTGAATTTCATGACTCAAGCCAGTTCTGATATTAACTGATGTTGAGGGAAACTTGCATCCATTTAAACAAATAATATCCATTCATGTCAAATTATTGACAAATTCTCAAAGAGCGAGGAATGGCACTGAAGTTCTGAGGCAATTATGTCACACACGCCCCAGTATAATAATTCTTGGGAAATTTTACAAAACAATTCTCCAAAAGTACCTCATGTTCCTTATGTTTTTTTCCAAAAAAACCCCAGGGAAATAATGACATTTCCTTTGCCACTGGTCTTGTATCATGCAGTATGGCTCAAACTTTGCACTACTAGACATAGGTGTTATTGTGCTACCTTCATTTTATAGTAGCAAAGGCTTTGGCTAAACACGTTAGAAATTCTTACACTTCTGATCAAACCTTCTGCTGCTGTTAGAAAAATATGTTTTTCTGAATAAATACATGCATTATGCCATGTAAAAATAGCCTTGCTTGTTATTCAGTACAGAAGGAGTTAAGACAGGACAAAAATGTACTCTCTGAATCAGAGAAGTATTTTTGGAGACACTATTTTGGAAAGGGGAAAACTTGCTTGGTTTTTGTTTAAACTAAAACCAGTGTTGTATTGACATGTCTGGATTAGGTTTTCAATGCATTTTTCCAACCTGTTGGACACCTTCCACAAATTATAAAAAGACACCACAAACAGAAGCGAAGAGAAAGAGAATGTTACTTTTGTGCACAAATTTCTCCCCAGGGGTTTATAAAGAGGGTCCGTACACATTTTTGTGTAAAGATACAGGACAAATTTATTACAACAGAGAGGAGCAGTAAAAGCAAATTTATTATCATTTCTGTCATTCCTGGCAGTTCTTCCAGCAGACAGCCCAGGTCCATGAACTGCGTAAGGCTTTTCTGTGTCTCAGAGCTTCTACATCTGAGCAGGTTTGGGAACTGAAATTTACTGCTCCTGTCACAGTGGTCTAAAAGAATCGGCCACCTCTTCTAGCACACGCTGCACACAAAATCTTAGAAAGAGAGGATCTGGGGGAGGATTGCTTTTTCCAGAAGCAAAATAAATTTCTTTTCCTGATGAGTTTAACTGAAAAACTAGATAGTTCAGTGTGGGGTGGTTTGTTGTTTTGTTGGTTTTGGGTTTTTTTAAATTGTTAGTTGCCTTTCCTCAGATTGAAGATTCTTTTCCTAGCTGTTAACTCTGGATCATTTTTATTCACTGCCACTGACATAACAGCTCAATGTCTGAGGACAGGTGCTGGGAGATAACAGCAGCTTCACAAAAAGCAGAATCCTCTGAGTCAATCATTGTTCCAGAAGCAGCAAGCGCAGTGATTCACGCTGTTGTCACACAGCATTCCTGCAATATCTTCTTCACCCTTGAAACAAGCCAGTCACCCACTCTCTAAGAACTGAAGAAACATCTTCTGTCCTTGGAGTGAGAAAAAAAAAAAATAGTATTCTTCCATTGCAATTATTATTCTTGATCTGATCCGCAGGCATTTCTGATCTATTCCTTGTGGGTCTACCGGAAAGTGTGTAACTGAGTATGGCAGCTCATACAACTGTGTAAGGGGTTTCAACAAAGAGCTAAAATATATCCCTATTAGCAGATAGTATCTTTCTAAAATCAGAATTGTTTCTGTTACAGATCAGAAGATTCAGTCTCCTTTTCCATTGACTGGTCATACTGACCAAATTCTGCCCTTTTATTTGGAGTATAAGATTTGCTTGCTCTTTACTGTTAAGCGACATCGTCCTATTTCAGTTTCAGTGCTCCTAAGTAACCGCAAAGGATTGTCCAGCAGATCCAACAGTCCCCTCTCATACATCCACAGTGCCTAGGGAATGATGTAGTAGGTAGTAGGTTTATTCGAATGACTTTCCTTCCCAGAGCCACAGGCAATGAACGCTGTCACCTGGGACTTTGGTCACCTCACACAGAAACCCTAGAAGAGATACAAAAGGGCCCAGGAGGTTCAGTTGCTACATGCCTTCCAAATTAAAAAAAAAAAGGAGCTCTCTTTCTGTCTTTTATGGTTATGCCACATTGTAACACACCCCACTTGGTGCTCAGGTCCCAGATTCCATCCACAGCTGAAAAATGATGTGTCAGGTGATGCTTTAAAAAGGTGAGTTATAAAATAATTGGGTCTAGAAGGAAGGGAATGAGCATAACTAAATATAACGAACTAACTAAATTTATAACTAAAATCCAACAATTCCAGGATTTACCCAAAACTCCTAGCCTTAAGAGGTGCCTTTCAGTTAGCTTCAATAACCTTTGGATATGGCTGTTTACAAAATTTATTAAGGCAAGTTTCATTATGGTATTCTCCAGCTTCCTTACAAAGAGGAAACGTACGGAAGTGAATTGCTTCTGACGTGAATCTTCTCCAATACTATCTGTCTTTTGGTGGTCTGTGAATGCCACCATAATATTACATCGTTGTTTTCAAGTCCTCTCTGAATTCAGAAACTATTAGTTTTCCACAATCTTCTAAATCATCAAGAATTAATTAAACTCTTATTTTTCAAAACAAACACTACCAGAGTTCACTGAATAACACAAGTAAAATGTACTTAGAGACATGACTGTGAAATTTCTCCACTTACACAACAGAGGAATGATGCTGCCAGGAAAATCAAAATGCGTCAGGGATGCCTGGATATTATGGTATCTTGATTCCAGCTATCAAACCACTAAGATCACAGAAATCTTCCAGATTCATAGCAGTAATCAGCTTCAGAAAGCATTTGAGTTTTCTCACAGGTATGCGAGTCCCTTTCCCTAAGGATGAAAGTGAAGACACAGTGCAGTACCTATCTGCAGTGGGGTACTTAACTGTAACAAATTGGACTCCTTCACTCATTTGCCTGCACCTGATAAGTATCCTGCATGAAATTTTGGGGCAATAGAGCACTCCTCCTATGTGAAACAATGCTTGACAATTTTGATGCACATTTTACTCCTTCAGAAGACAACCTTTGGTAATAATTACCATGTCTGTGAAGAAGAAAACAAAATCAAATAAGCAACAATGTCTGCATCAAGGATTAAGAAAGTGCATGAGCAAATTGATGAGTTTCTTTTGTACTTATCACCATGATTGCATGCTAATGTATGCAATGGATATGCAAATAATTCATACCAATAATTTTATGAGAGCATTTGCAACGTCTTTAGAAGAGCTTAAAAACTGGACCAAATTCAGGCAACAGAGAAAATTGCCAAATTTGAAGGATTTTTACTAGCAGTTCATGCGTGGAAGGAAAGCAATACCCCCTACGACTTGCTGAAAACATTCAAGGGGAATCCTCATTCTTCTAACTAATTGCTATTTTTGTCAGAAATCTAAGCTTTTGTCGTGGCACATCATAAATTACTGATAACATATCACCAGTGAACATTTGTAAGTGAGATAAATGCAGAAAGTATTTATACTGCTTCCAGACCAGTTAACACTCTGCCACTCTTCATCACCCAAGTTTGCTGGTATTTGAGTTATTGACAAACTGAAGTTGATTGTCTTTAAATAGTCTTTGCTGTTGTAGGGTATTAATATCCCAGATGCTTTACAGAATTCCAAATCCAATTCAGTTATGAAATTCTCCCCCGGCTCCCTCAAAAGGGGCCCTTGTTGATTCCTCAAGTACTTCGGCAGCCAGCACCCACAGTTGCTCTATGGAAAGACGTGACTCATGCCCAATTCATTTAAAATTCTTTCCAGCTCAATAACTTCTGGCAGTCATTCCAGCCCATTCTCTGGGTGTCAGAAACACAGGCTGGTTTAGCTGGATGTTCTCTCTGGCTCGTTAAACCGAGGAGCTGGATTACCATTACATTCCTATCAATCAGGTGCTGTTCACCGAAGATGATAGATGAGCCAAGAAAGAAGTGTGGGTTTATTATTTAACACTGAAAAGCAATACACTCTTTTTACTGCTGTAATGTTGTTTTATACCAGCTGACCATTCAGCCCTTATGCAGTAATTTATTGGAAATGAGGGAATTTTAAGGCACAGCTTCAGTAAGTTCCTATAGCACAATTTCTGAACTATTCTAACCTAGGGTCACTCAAATCAATCCTTGAACTTGTATTCCAAGAACTCCCCCTTCTCTAGCAAACTCAGACAACCCATCAGCTGACATTGCCTGAAACTGCTTTTTGGAAAGGTAAGTCTGTGTCCTCCAGCAACCACACTGCTTCTTCCAACTTCCTTAATGTACGCATGGCTTCTCCTGAGAAATGCCAGGCAATGATCAGCTTTTTCATTAATGTTTGAGCACAAATGCCCTTTGGCTCTGGAAGAATTGAATCTATGTCCACAAGACTGTAGACTGGACTGTCTTAAAAAGTCCTCTGAAGATAAAGGCAGTGCAGACCAGCCAGGAACTGAAAATGGAGTAAGCTATGTTTTCCGCTATCCCCACTCACATCCTGTACTCCCAGCCTGCAAAACTGCTCACTGGTTCAAGTGACATCAAAAGCAGACATCTGAAGATGGGGAGACATCTGAATGGGGAGAGGAGTGCAAGCCAGAGCTGCTAGATCTGATCCAGCTCCCACTGAAATAATATTCCTATTCTGTTCACAATACACGTTGAACTAATTCAAAACCAATCTATCTCCTATCGTCTGCTGCAGCAAAATGCCATAACTCACCACCGTTTTCTAGATAAAGAAAAATAGTAAGGTAGCATTCATCCAAATGGCATGCCTTTAAATTTTCACAGCCTTTGAGACAGTGTGTCCTAAAGTGCCTTCTCAGACTCAGGGACAGGGAATGTTTTGACACTAATTTGAATATATTAATAACAACCTTACTAAGGCTGTGGAAAAAATACATAAGCTGCAGTTTTATTGTGCTATTTTCCAATGCCTCTGCTCCTAAGTCTGCTAAAAAATTTTAATGGTCCATGCAAATGTCAAGCACAAGACAATCTCCCACGCTCAAAATGCAAGACATCTTTTTAGGTTTTTTTGTAAGACCTGCATATTTTTACATTAAAAATAATACTATTGGATACACAGAAAGAGTACTGAGGAGCTGTCCTGGTTTCAGCTGAGATAGAGTTAATTTTCTTCCTAGTAGCTGGTATAGTGCTGTGTTTTGGATTCAGTATGAGAATAACGTTGATAACACACTGATGTTTTAGTTGTTGCTAAGTAGTGCTTACACTAAGTCAAGGACTTTTCGGCTTCTCATGCTCTACTGACTGAGAAGGCTGGAGATGCACAAGAAGCTGGGAGGGGGCACAGCCAGGGCACAGCTGACCCAAACTGGCTAAAGGGATATTCCATACCATATGACATAATGCTCAGTATATAAATACATATATATATATATAAAAATATATATATAAACTAGGGGATAGCTGGCTGAGGGGCTGCTGCTTGGGGACTGGCTGGGCATTGGTTGGCAGGTGGTGAGCAATTGTTTTTCATTTGCATCACCTGTCTTTCTTGGGTTTTATTTCTCTCTCTTTTTATTTTCCTTTTCATTACTATTATTATTATTATTTCAATTATTAAACTATTCTTATCTCAACCCACAAGTATTCTCACTTTTACCCTTCCAATTCTCTCCCCCATCCTACCGGGGCAGGGTGGAGTGAGCGAGCGGCTGTGTGGTGCTCAGTTGCCAGCTGGGGTTAAACCATGACAGGAGCCTTGTCCACTTTTTTAGTATTTTTTTGCAAAAATTACAATGCACTCTAATGACTTAGGATGATCCTGAAACTCTACACAGCTGGCAGAACACACGTCTGACCTGCAGCCATACTTAGCATAGCCGTCTATCTGAACATGATTTTGACAATTTGTCAGCCACACTTTTTTTTTTATTATTTATTTGAGGTAATATTTGGAAATGGCTCATTAAAGCTAGTTCAAGTGAGAGCAGAACTTGCAAAAAATTTTTCAAAACTACTTTTTAAGAATTTGCAGTTCAGGCCTCTCAGTACCTTTTATCTGGGATTCATCATACCTATATTTAGCCACCCAGAAATTGAATGCTTCACCTAAGCTAGCCATCTCTTCTCACTTTTTTTGGTCAATGAAAAGATACAATCACTATACCTTAGGCCTACAGTTCAGTCCCAGATTTTGTATTCTTCCTGAGACTGACAATACAATGAGAGGAGTTTTCCAGTGGGTCACAAGGCACCTATGATTCAAAAATCCCAATAAAATTAAATGTGAGCTGGGACTCAGCTCTGTTTATTGGTAAAGTGAATCAGGCATTTAAAGGCCAGCGCTTCCTTTTAAAATATTCCCTTTTTTTTACTGTAGTTTTCACATTGTGATATCAGAAACTGCACTGCTAAAAGACACAACTTTTTTAAGGAAAAAATGCATCCTCTGAAAAGGTACTTTTAAAAGGTACCCAGCAATGCACTTTCAGAGTGCAAGAAGTCCTTGCTCTGGATACAACCCAGTAACATTATGTAGAAAGCGCAACATGTGAGTCATGCAGTTGTCTGCAACTTTACCCATTTCAACAAAAACAAAGCTTCTTCTCTACGCAAGTCACTCAAGATCCATTCACGGTATTAGCATGGCAACAATACTATTGCAGTTCAGGGTATAGTTCAGGGTATTGTTCAGGTAGAAGTAATGTGCAATCAGTAAGTCACACTGAAGAGTTTTTTCTGTTAAGCACTAGCTTCCTCTTTGATTGTTTCTTATAGACACATGGCATTGATTGCTCTGCCACCACTCAGTTTAGTGTGTAGATTTTTGCTTGGTATTAGACACATGTTAACACTGCCTAAGAATCAGAGCATTGCTAATTAGGAAATCCTACTCTGTGGGCTGATTTCGATTCCTATTGATTTTGGTTTTAATTTTCCTCCTTTTAGAAGAAGCCAGGGTATGCAGCTTGGGCGCGGGTGTGTTATGAAAGGTAGGGAATAAAAATCAGTAGCGAGCATTTATTGTCCCTTCTGTACTTTCTCAAGGATGAACTCAAATAGATTGTTTGGATGAAGGTTAATGAATTTAGATCAGGGTTTACAACAGCTGCCAGCAGATGGGGAGAGGCTGGGGGGGAGCAATCTGCCCGAGGTGAAGAGAGGCTCTTAGAGGAGCAGGAAAGCACATGCTGAGAATTCTGCCTTTTTGACAGGTCAAGTAAAGTGCAATTTATGAGATCAATAAACAGACCTGCCATTATTATGGATTAACCAGGCTTTTCTTCATCTAGAGATTTCTGCAGTACTGGAGAAAATATATAGGATTCTTGGGCCTTCTGAAATAGGCAGTTTTAGGGGGAATGTACAGGGAAAGGGGAAAAAAGAGAGACAGAGAATCACCACAGAAATTCAGCTTTTCCTACCCTCTGTTTCAGCAAAATATTCCTATACCTAAGCCTCAATAAGAAGGCTCACCTTTTTTCTAATACTAAACTCATTCATCACACAAAGCTCCTAACGTGACCAGCCCACAGAAAAAATATTAATTGAAGGTCTGGTTTTTTATCCTCAGAGAAAGAGAATTTTCCTCACGACCTCTCTATTAAGCTCTCTCCCACTTAACACTTAGACATGTGTCGGCCTGTTCAGCTCCACACTGAAATGATGAAACGGGGGAGGGCCTCATGCGTCTTTATTTTTTATGGTGCTGTGCCCTCCCGCAGGTCTCCTATTGTCTGGTTGGGACCATAGTGCAAATGGTTAGCATGCCCTGTCAGAGATGAAATCATGCTCCTTGGCAAGCTTAGGACATGGTAGTACTGATATAATGAATCTGGAGCAATAGCAGTGTTGAGCAGCCAAATGATGAACACATAGCAAATTCCACTATTATATGTGAGAGCATGATGTTAAAGTTCACAGGAGGAGAGAGGTTATCTTCAATAAGAAGTAGCATATAGGGGTGCTGAAACTACTTACCACTGAAATTCTAAACTTACAAGAATGGCCTGTCTTTTGCTCTGTATTTGTGAAACACTAAGAATCACACAGTATCAGTCCTGGCTGAGGTTTCTAAGAGCTACCATAATACAGATAATAAAGAACATTATTGCTTAACTTTTTAGAATATATTCCCATATGAAAAAATAATGCTGCCTTGCTTGAAGCCAATCAAAACAATTTAGACTTGGAGAACAGGTATTATCAGCACAAACAGAATAGAACAAAAATGACAGCTCTTGCTTCAGACCAGAAACCAAACTACCATTGCTGATAAGTTTGTTGCTAGGCAGGACAAAGCATGAACCTCATGGCAGTGTTTGATTTAAAATGTGATAATGGGAAATATTTTCTTGTGAAGATTTTGAATCAAGCAAAAAAGCCTTTTGTAAAAAAAGCAAACTTGAAATCTTCTAAATCATATTATACATACATATATGTGCATATACACACATTTAAGTTTGTGCTCTAAGATTCTTGTCTGTGTGTACTTATGGGGAAAATCCTACTACCTGAAAAGTAAGAGAAAGAGAGAGAAACAATATGTAAATGCCAGTAAACATTTTTACAGCTATTTTAAGTAACTATTCTGTGTTGCTGAAATGCTAATTATTTGTTTAAGGAAAATGAAAAATAGTAATTTATTTAATGAATTAAATTTCAGTTTCAAAAAAAACCAAGATCACGCACACCATCTGGCTTGTCTTATTCAGGTATACTATTCATTCACTTTTATCCAAATTTATCCGAGAGATCAGATGCCCCCATAATCTGAGTATAAATATGAGTACATAAGTATTCTTGTGTATTTGCATACTTTCAAAAGTGTCAGTACAAGTATTGTGGCCATCTTGTGGCCTATGCAGTCCTTTATTTTTGGCCCTTCTCCTTGAGGGCTTCAACAGTCCAAACACCAAGAAAATAAAATATGCAATTTGAAAGAGTGACACGGTTTTAAGATGTAGTATTTCCTTGCTATTTTTACAATGGTAGGCATGTAGGCTACTACAGACATCACAAGATGTTGGAAGGAGGCTTCCAAGCTTACAGCCAGGTGTCATACTTTTATTCTTTTCATACTCCTAGCCCCAAGGCTCCTACCTTCACACACTCCTATTCCCATACCTGCAATTTTGGGTAGCTATTTCCCTTGTCTAGTGCAATATTCATATGTCTCTTATTTTCCCCACAGGAAACCTATACCCAAAAGTCTTTCCACACTTCAGTGCCCAGCCTTGTGTCCTTTAGCTCCCCATCACAATCCGATTTTTTCCTCTGTGGACTCACTCATATCCACAGAATCCCAGTTTTCACTACTCATCTAGGAAGGATAAATTTTGGACAAGACTGAACATGCAGAACACAGAAGACTCAGAAGGGTTTCTGTCCCCAGGCCAGGTACAGCTCATCATTATTTAGACAGTTCTCCAGTGCTGGAGGTGTGATGGTAGTACATCAAGGTAGATTTGAGACAGCTTTAATCTTATCTCAGTATTGTAGTGACGGTATGGTGACATAAATTTGAAGTTAAACTGGCCACCAGCTAAAGGTCTACTGTCCCAGTGGCTACCACATCCTTGTTTTAATGATCAAGCAATACGAAAGCTATCTCCTACACAGCCTGCATCATATTCTGTTTGTGGTGTTATGTGCTTTGCAAAACCTGGTTTGCCAACATAGTGGTGGCATTAGGTCATTTCATCTTCCTGCAGTCCCAGTTGTAATTTCTGTGTTACACCACTTAGGGTATTCCATAATGCATTCAGAACAATATACTTGTACAGATATTTAAATTATCTTTGTTCTTGGCACAAAACTAATTGTGGTAATACAGAGCTCAGCAGGGTAGTAAAAGCCACCTGAGAACCTGGTAACTATTCCGAGCTATTTGCCCGTCCTGAGCCCCAGATCACTACACCTGCTGCAAGTATCCCAGTGAGAAAATCACTGTGAGACAGACCCTGCATGATGCACAGTTTGGAAGCTTACTGTAAAACAGAAAAAAGCGAGATGTGCTCTATTCCACAAAATACTTCTCAAGAAAAGAATTATTAGGAACAGTGCAATAACAAAAAAAATATATTATCACAAGTAGCACTGGTCTTATTATAAGTTTAGGAGACTTATGTATTTTGCAGTTTTAAAAACTTGGTTTTAAATGTATTTGCTATAAATTCCACCTCTCAGGTCACCCAACGATAAGCTCAAGTGTAGCTGCAGCAAGATACAGTGTCATCTTACAGACAGGAAAGGAATGTGAGGAAAAAAGCTTTAGTCTTTTTTTACAAAAAACAATGTAGGCTAAATAATGCCCTACCTGTGCTGGTACATTATATCTTTCTGGGTTATTTTCCCTGTCTCTTCTGTGGAATTATTTTTAAAGCTGAGTCACTTGCAAATCACATTGTTTCAAGTGCAGAAATATGATGTCAATTATGAGTGTTTTCCCAAGTGGTACATAGTGTTGCTATTAGTTATTCATGCATGTGTTTTACAACAAGTTTTTGTCCGAGGCTGAGGGCTCCAGGCCCGTTTGTTCTTCACAGTATAAAGCCAAAATTCTTCAATGAATGATATTATAACACAGTTTGAAGGGCTAATCAATGGTGAGGAGACAGTGGGTGTTGTGAGAAGAACTTGACTATCCTTCATCTAAATATGCAGCACCGCCTGCCTCATAGATTCTTGTATTATCTGTTTAGGCTGTTATTTCAAATCACCTTCCAAAAATCACTTCAGTGCGTGTACTTTCACCAGCTTGTGGATTTTGGAGCTGCTGGAAAATGAGAGGGAGAACCTGTGGAATCTCAAGGCAGGCAGGAATCCCATCAGAACTAAAATTTGCTGGTGGAAGTAGTCTTGCAGCACTTTAGATGTTAATGAACAGGAAACAGCTAGTCATCACAGACTGCTCTGGTACTAGAACAGCCATCACAAAAAGAGTCCAGTTACTGTGTAGTTAGATAGCAAAAAGGTCTGACAGTTGGATGGGTAGAGACCCATTCCTCTCTTTTCCGCTGCTGTTTTACTCTACCTTTCATTTCAGCATTTTCAAAAAGAAATGTTTTAGCTTCAGCATTTGAAAAGATATTCCATTTCATAATTAAGCTGTATTTTTTCAAGGGGTTAAAAAAGCGTGGGGAAAAATTGTCAGCATTTCATTTAATTCAAAACACTTTTCTCTGGTTTGATGTTATGTCATTTTATTGAGAGGAGTTGTAAAGATTTGTTATCCAAACAAAAATCAGTTACTAATGACTATAAATAAACGTGGAACTAATATTAACTAAATGCGTCTAATGTTCTTGAGTTAAAGAATAAAATACAAAAAAAAAATTTTTTTTTAAAAGTTGGTTACATAATCCATAGTCAAAAGACAGCTGCAGATAGACTTTCATAAATTTAGATAGATAAAAACTCTGAGGACTGCCTTTATTGATCTACTTTTATGCACTCCTGGAAGCTAGTATGAATAAAGTTTCCCATCTCAGGGTTTGGGGTTTTTTTCAATGTTTTTCCATTATTTTTGCAATCTACAACTTTGGATAGTCTACTTCTTTGATATCCATAATCTCCCTACCATGTATAGTATAAGATCTATGAGACAAAAAGGAGATGAGTTCCTCACCAGCAGAGAAGAGCATTCCTCCAGGCTTCACCTTTTTTCAGGCATCTGAAATTTCACCATTTACTCTAAAGTTACTCAGTAGGATCCCTCAATACCAATATAAGCATCTCTGGAATGAGATTCACCCACCTGAAGTAAGGGATCCAAAGCACGTCATCTGAATTACCCTCCATTCATTATAGAAGAGCCTAGATAATACATTGTGAACTTTTGGAAAGCAAACTTAAGATGAAATTGTGTCTCTTGCTGTGTAATGTTTAGAGTTCCTAGGCTAAAAATTGTTACCAAAAGTAAATAGAAGTATTTATCAGTGATGCTCAGGGACTTCTTTATATATATAGTTAGTGTCAATGACCAGGTTTCTAGGCTGCAAGTGTAGATTAAACTATTCCCTTTATAATTATACTTCATTCTTGACTGTAAAGTTTTTTTCTACAGCTCCAAGAATTCAAAAAGTGACACTATCTTGTCAGAAACATAAAACAGTTTTTCTGGTCCTATAAATTTTCAGTGACAGGATCTGTGTGCTGCATCTTCTTGGGGTAAAGGAAAAAACAAAAAATAGTCTCCTAGTACTCCACCTTAAAACATAAACATTTCCATGGTGCTTCCTCTTAGAGGCTGAGTGTTCATAGTCCTACTTAGATCAGCCATCCTGTGTGGGCTCCACATTACCTCCCTGTCTTCCTCCACTTAGAAAAAACTGCTGTGCTCATTGAATTATTAAGACTTTCATCCAGATCTGTCCTCTGTACTCACAACATTATTACATAATTGGAAAATGATTTAGCAACAGGCTATGAGTAGAAAAAATCAATAGACCTTGATAATGAGATCTGTCCTACATGTTCCTAATCAATTATTCAAAAAAACAATGTATATTACAGGAGGTGCTGTACATGTTACTAATCTTGCAAGCTGATGTTTTGTATTCCTATTTTACTAATATGGTCTTGTAAGGAAGGGTGAACTCTGTTTAAACTATCATTCATCTTCATTTCATATCTTGC
The DNA here is from genome assembly GCA_013389945.1 of Fregata magnificens. NCBI lineage: Eukaryota > Metazoa > Chordata > Aves > Suliformes > Fregatidae > Fregata > Fregata magnificens. Next base: position 60,041 of record WAAD01014683.1, read on the forward strand.
CAAGTTCCTAAGCAAGGCCAGAAGGGCATGAAGCTTTTGTGAAATAATAAACTATTCCTTACTCTGAACGCTGATGATATTATCTCTATTTCACTGATAGAGCATCTGCTTTCTACCTCATTAATCACAAACATTAAAATGCTATAAACCCTGTTCTTGAATCTTAAAGAAACAATATTTAGCTTATTTTGGTCTTATCTTTTTGACAGGCTCTGCTCTGCCTGCTGTCATGGCAGAATTGTTTTCCCTTCATGTCCTTATAATTCAGTATATCTATGTACAATTCAGCAATCTATACAAAATAATTTTTTGCTCTTATTTTGATATGTTGTCTTGTGATCAGATTACCTCACTTTTGAAGAAACAAACTCCATTGACATGCAGATTAGACAGATTCTCTGTGATAGTAATTTTCTTTTTACTTTTGCTCTGTTAAGTCTCTTAATACGCAAGAAGAACACCTGGGGTAACAAAATGCCATTTAGACCTTGAGCTGTGCTGGTCCATTATACCTGCACTGCCTCAAGAGAAGTAACAGCAGGAGGAAATTCTGAAACCTCAACCTGAAAGTCACGTTTGGTTCCCCTTTGCTCTGGTGTCCCCAGTAACAAAGTTAGAGTTTGATTATTAATTTCTGCAGTCCACAAGATAATTCATCTTCCTCTCTCAAAATGATAGAAAGTAATTTACAAGAATGTAGTCAGGAAAGCAGGCGGTTACCATTATGAATACAAAGAGAAGAGACTTTTCTAACAATTCAGCACTTTTTTCTCTCCATTCCTCTGTATTAATGCATTTTTCAGTCACAGTTCAACCATACAAGACTTCAGGTATGGTAAGTCACGTGTGACAGTTGGCAAAGACGTAACAGAGATCATGGCAGGTATCTGAATAGGTGGCAGTGTTTATTTAGATGCACAATATAATTTATAAAGTTCTTAGTATGCTGAATTTGAAGCTGTTCTTCATCAGCACAATGATAAGTACTTTTAAAGCTTCCTTAGAAGGTCAATGGTAGGGATTTTTAAATGCCTTGAAACATCTATTAATTTAAGGTATAATCCAATGTCTAGAAGTATTTGATTACTTAACTGAAAGCTATAACTACTGTGAGAGTCAGGTTGTCAGTGATCACCTCATACTTCTATGAGGCCTATGTCTTTTATAAGGGAAAGCAAATGATTTATGATAAAGGTGAACAGCTGGAGAATTAAACTACTCCTTTTTTTGTCTTTTCTTAAACCATGTTTCTTCACATTTGTTTTGACGTCAGTGCTTTGGGTATAAAAGTACACCAACAGTGACATAAAAGATACAGAGTGATTTGCAATTAATGGCAGCCATAGGAAATGCCATGAAAGAGAGCCCAAAGTCAGCCTTGAGAACCAATTAGATACTCAACGAATCATTTATAGAAAAAAAGCCTAAGATTGTAGTTGATCAAGCGATTGCAAAATCACATAATTAATGATGGATGTTTAGGGGTGGTTTAATGGCAATTGCATTTTATTTGTGTTCTGGATTCTCAATTAGTGGCATGGATTTGGATGAGTCTTTCAAAATTTCTCCACAAGAGGAGGGCTAGAAACTAGCTTTGTTAACAAGATCTGCAATTCAGCATCTGCCGCGGGGATTTATGAAAACCACCAGATACTGAGGAGACTGGCAAGAAAGATCAAATGAGTTGGCAATACCACCTACAAAAACCTGTTCTCCAAGTGACCAAAGTTGATACCTCAACAAAAAGAAACATCAAGCTCAGAACTATCATTTTTATGGAGTCATTCTCACATACTCAAAGTTTTATAGCTAACTCTTAGTTCATTTCAATCAAGTCTCGTCATTTTGACGGAAATGAACAACTGACCTCATTATCTTTATGATCACCAGTGCGCGTAGCACAGCTTGCAAAGTTCACAGCAGTGCTTATGTCAATAACTACAATTGATTAACAACTTTTAGAGGTCATATTCCTTGCGCTCTTATCTTTCATTTGAATGCTGGCCTTCTTGATTAAGTAATTAGGAACTTTATGTAGTCAGTGATTGAACTAGCCAGAGGTAAGTTCCTAAAGCAATTAAAGATGACCAGGAGACGCTAACTCACTTTTTCAATACAAACAATTCTGCTGCTGAGAGTCAATCCAACCTCGGGAGTTGAGTCAGAGGGACAATTCAGGCAGAGTTAAACGTATTTATTTGACTATCTAATGTATTAAACATGAGCACAGTAATATATATTGAAAACTGCATCGAATATGAATTCAAAATCATTCTCATACAACCCAGACAGTGATAAGCAAGTCTTGTTTATGTAGCACAGTCATAAACAGGGCCCAAAGTGCCATCAATAGTAAAGGGAATTCTGTTCCAGTTCAGATTCTCATTTTGTGCCCAGCGTTGAGCTTAGGTGAGCTAGCTAAGACAGCTACCACACTATTGTATAATATTACGTGGCCAAATGAGTTATCTCATAATGAAGGAAAAGGGGGTTCCTTTTCCTGCCTGTATGGAAAGGAAATAGAAAGGTACAGTTTTACCTCAAGTTAGAGTTCACTCATAGTGTTGGACCACACAAGTCCCTTGATTGCATCATAAATTATCAAAACTGAGCAAACAGCTGATGATGACTTCAACTTCAGAATCTTTAAGAAAAGCACCAGATGTCTTATCTTTGCCCTTTCTTTCTGTTTATGTCTCTGTTGTTAAAATTTGGCATTTTAACCTCTCAGTGTCATCTCTGCTTTGGGGAGGGCCACAATAACACACCTGTCCACAAGCTGGGATCCGGTTGATGATTACCACCCTATTTTTGCTATCTCATCCCAGAGTTACACCCAAAAAGAATTAGCACAGGAAAAACTGCAGGGATCTTGAACACATTTTGGTTCACTACTCTGGTACACTAATCTGGCTCAGGAGCCCACAGCTGAGACAACACTTTGAAAATTGCTGAGTGCTCTAACCTTGGCCTGCGATACAGAGAAGATGATGGAAATAACTTTTGCTGATAAGTGACTTTGATTATCATTCTCTCCAGCCAAGTACCTAAACTGTTGGGGACAAGAATAGGTTGCTACATAGGGAAATCATTTTTCAATTAATTATAAAGCCAGACAGAAAGATTAATGGAGTTGATGTAAATATTTGACCAAGGCCATTTAGAAAGCCCTGAGGTATCTCTGCAACCAATAGCTGCATATCACAAAATCAAAACAGCAGAGTGCAATTGATTTGGTTCTGGAACTATTCCCAGCCCTGCCTTGCATAACAAATAGGTGTAGTTAATAGCACATGTTTACACAATGTTTTCTAGCTTAGGTTTGCAAAGTAATAATGAGTTAGCCTTTCCAATAGCCCAGAAAAGTGAGCAACTGTCAGGCCTATAAGAACTGAGAGAGTGAGAGGCTTGCCCAAAACCCTTTGCAAGATACGGAAGAAGAGCTTGAAAAAAGTCTCATTTATGACACTCAAGCATGGAACTTTAATATAAGTTGATCTTTTTCCTCAACTAAATGTAAATACACACTCCTTTTAAAACTGTAGTGTATTCTAAAACTCTTTCTACGCCTTTAGGCCTTCCATTAGTCAACATTTGGGAATGTCTCCAAAAGCACTGGTTTTGATCGTAAACTGCAGGAACAGCAGCTCACACCGGAGGAGTGCAAGCCTGCTCTGATCCAAACACTGTTCAGCCACACTGATATGCTCAAGCTAACCTGCGCATCCTCCCAGCACTGCTCTAGGAGCAGGTACAGCTCTGTGCAAACCTGGCCACAGAGTTTCCAGTTCAGTGCTGCCTTGTGTCCTGAGCTGCCTGAGCAGGGGGTCTGCACAGCTGTGTGGTACCTCTGCTTTGGACGACCACATGAGGTGGTGCTAACCACAGGGACAGTGCTCCCCAGATCATCCTTTAAATCTTCAGCAGGGCATACCCAAAATTTGCTCCTTTAATTAATGCTTTCTATACCTCAAACCTTTATCTGTCATTTGTTAAACCAAGGTGCCATTAAAGAACTGTGTAAGACCCAGGACCAGTATCCTTGGATTCATAATGTCTATTATATTCTTTATTAAGTAATGCTGAACACATCTGTAAATGTAAGTTCATGAAAAAGGAAGCTCCTGCCCCACTATGTATCTCCAGATTTCTGCAAAGCTATCATTATCTCACAGAACATTTCACATTGCAACAAATATTTCCGCCTCACAGGAGTTTCTGGAACAGGAAAGAACATGTAGGTGTTGTGAAAGTCTCTCAGTGTTTTGTTCAACTAACAAAGAAATGTGTCCTCTTACTGAAATCTCTCTCCCATGGCTAGACAAATAGTGCTTGCACTCCAAACATTGCAACAGCTGGAATTCCGTGGTATTCCTGTCACCACCAGCCCTACAAACCAAAACGAAAGCAAAACTGAGGCTCCTCCTGGCTAAGCTAGTTGGTGTTATGCCAAGCTATTCTCAGTACAGAACTGACAATCAGTGGTTCCCAAATGCTGATAATAACAGCAATAAAAAGAGTGACAGTAATCACAATAGTAATAATAATAATTATAATAATAATGATATAGCTACATACCTTAAGCTGCATTTAAAATAGCCTAAACAGAATAAAACTGATAAAACCAGATTCAGCATGTCACAGTCTGATGCATCCGCCCAGGAAATTCAGAAACACTTAGCTCACCGCAAAGCAAAGAGAAAACAATGAAAACACTTGCAACAGATTCTTGTTAATGGGATATTTATGGGCCAGTGCTTAAACTGGAAAAAAAGAAGAAGCCAGAAGTGCTGATTATTGTTCTTTAAAAGTTAAAGTGTTGTTTTTCAGTGTTTCCAAATTATGACACTGAAAAGCTTAGTGAAAGCTATAATCCAATAATAATCACAGAAATGGGACGTTAAAACAAACTCGCCAAGCTGAGGGAAAGCCTCAGCCAGTGGAAATCAGCAAAGTTACACTGACATCAATGGAATTATACCAAATTACACCCACCGAGCATTTGGCAAAAAGATCAAGGAGGAAAGAGAATGCAATCGGGTATACAGGGATGCCTGAAAGTTTAGACGGACAATTAAAAAATCCTGTATGGGATATATAAAACCAGACAATCCATAGTTATTTCAAACTGGAGGAGGAGAATGTTGTAGGATAAAAGTTATGAAAACAGATATGGTACCTAAGACTGTTAGACAGAATTCATGTTCTCATATTGGCTACTGAAGTGTGGATAATATTTTCTACTGGATGAAAGTTATCTAGTCCTTTCACTTAAATATACAAAGATTTTCACCCAGATGAATCAGTGGAACTATTCTTTTACTATTCTGCATGCAAGTTTCTGGCCCCCAGGAATCCTGGGACCCACTCTTGCAGAACATGCAAACAAATGTTCAGGAGAATTAAAAATACAAGAAAAATAAACCATTCTATTAAGCTACTTACACAAACACTATCAAGACACAGTATCTATTAAGCCTGAAAGACAGCTGGCTTCTTCAAAATGTTTTTGTCAACAACAATTTTCAAAATATTGCCCGTTCACTTAATTGTTTTATTACAAGATTTTCATCAAGGTGAGATTCATGTCACCTGACTTTCAATGTCTATAATGTATACATCTAGCTTGCAGAGTCTCCCATTCAGCCTGACATGGTCAGTCCAGAAGAGTATGGTTCTTCCAGAAATGCTTTGCAATATCTACCAGCCCCACGTGGATGCCCCAGATACCCTACGGCACCTGAAACAGCACCTGATGCTTGTGTTTAGCAAACTAAACTGCACTCCTATGATGAGATTCAACTTGTGGATTCAGACACCTACATTCAGGGGTAGGTGGGTGAGTTGTGCACCTAAGCCATCATGACAGTCTGGGCAGGGGTGGGTGCTCTCAGGTGGGATTTGATACTTAAAGATAGGCATCTAATACTGTTTGAGATGGCATAGGATACCCTAAGATTTCCAGACAGGCATGGCAGATTTGACAAAGACCTCATGGAGAATAGCCTCATTTTTGGAGAAGCACCTGGAAGTCAGGCAAAACATCCTTTTTTTTTTTTTTTATACATGTCATGAGATGCTAGTCCCGGGTGTCTGAATCCCAGCTCAAGCCTGTGCAGTCAGTAGACAGTTGAGGGTGGTTCAGCTGCCGGCACGTAGGCGTCTGCCTTGTGGTGAGACCAGCCAGCTCCAAAGCTCCATGCCCTTCAGATTAGAATTCCATTGTCTGTAACAGAAGTTTATAAACCCAGCTTACAGGTGAACACACACATGCACCTAAGTTTAGGTGTCAGAATCTGCAAGGTCATTCTCATCTAGCACTCCATAGCTAATGGAGAAAAACAGACACTACTCAACAGCAGCTATCTGATCTCCTTTAGACCATAAAGCAGCATTAAAGTGAACTTTTTTCAAGCAGAAACATTTTAATGGGAGATTCTACTCAGTTAAAAAATCAACATTTTCTTTTTAATTCAGAATGGAGCCAAATTTCTAATTCTTAAGCCCTTTTCCAAAATGGAGCTCCAATCTTAAATGCTCAGTGCATTCATTTTCAATATGCATTCATTTAAGCAATATGCTTAAATGTTGCATACATTATTTGATCAGTTTTCTTCTGTCTTAAATTTCCTTTTCATAAGGGGACATATACCTCCAGAAATGTTAGAAATAGCTTTCATTTTCATGGACACATGCCTTTCAACTCTCCCAGTATCTGTAAGAAAGAACGAACGTATTTTCATAGGTAATGGGCTGTGAGGGGGAAGTCGCTAAGGAAAACTGAAGCACACAAACACTATGGCTCACAAAAATATGTTTCCACTTAGATGTGACTGAATATCCCATTTGTCTGCTCTTTTTCTCCTGAGATACCAAATTCTTCACTGCGTCTGAATGCTTTGGATCACAATACCTTTTCGCATTGAAAATAAAGGGTCTCCACAGCTGACTTTTCTTTTGTGCCTTTCTCTGAATTCTGTTCCCTTCCCTCATCCCCCTTCCTCATCTTCCCCCAAACCAAATCCTACCTAATGGAGCCTCATTTTTTTCAAATGCTGCCTGCAGAAATATGTTTCACACTGAAGGTGAACAGCAGCCAAGTGTAAGTATCTTCCCCTTTTATGCAAACAATGGCGTAAAGACAAAACTCACGTGTTTTGCGGTGCTTCTACATCTCACACAGCTCTAGCCACAGTGAGGTGGGGTCCCCCATCCCCTTGTGCTTACACTGCTGTTTGAATGACACAAAGCTGTTAATAATTTTTCAGCAGTGCAGATGACTGGTGCCTGAGGCTTGTTTTAGTTTCTTTCTCTTGATGACTGCCACACAAACTCATCCTGCCCCTTGCAGTCGTGGCACTGGGTTCTGTTTTTATAACACTAATCCTCTTGGACCATTTTGCCTGGTTTCCTCTACACCAATGCTCCTCCATGCAGAGGTCCTTACCCCTCCCTGAGACTGGGGGAAAGAGCTTGCTCGGTGGCTGCCCCAGAGGCCCCTGAAGCTGCCAGGTCACCAGTGTAGCCATGCTTCTCCATCACACCTCCCTGCTGCCCAACGACCACCCACCACAGGAGCCCAAAGGTGCTGCAGAGCCAGACACAAGTGCGATGGGGGAGATTCCTACATCAAGATCTCCCGTACTGGAGTCTGGGGTAGACTCCCAAGTCCACTCTTGTTCCATGGTTCCTTTGCATCAAATAACAGAATGCAAATGTCTTACTGTACACAAGTAAACAGGCCATTGAACAGAGTCCCTCTTCTGAGTCCAACTCCACTTCCACAACCCCAGTTAAGGCTATAGGTGTTTTGCCTAAACAAGAGAAAGAGAAACAGAGGGAGAAAATTCACTCCTTTCTTCTTTTTCATCTGCTTTGAATTGCCATTACCCCTTGTACCATGCATATTTTTTCCTCCTGTCACCACTTCTCCCTGGTAGTTTGCATCCCTCATAACATGTAGAGGCTTAGTACCAGCACTCTCCAAGATGTTAAGGTGAGCTGAATTGACTCCTGTTGTTGTGGTTACACACTTGAATAGCAAATTACAAGTAAGACTTTCTTGTAAATATACTTGTATTTCCTGCTCTCAGTCTTGGCTGCAACCCAGAAAAACAGAGATATATGAGAAAATGGAAAAAATGTCATGTTTAGGGAGAAGGAAGGATTACTTTTCTGTATCTTAAGAAAAAAAAAATCATTATTCTCACATTTTACTCTCTTTTCCAAACGTTACAGAGTTCTTTACTGGGAGCTAGCTTGTTTTTCTCCCAGGACATGCCACAGATCAGGAGCAATGAGATTTGGAACACAATGGTACTTAGAAGCCACAGCCCTGAACCAGCATCCATTTGTGCTAGGTAATGTAGAAACACTTTCAACACGCCTCACCCCAAGAGCTTATAATCTAAGGACCAGTAATGTAGCCAGCTGTATTTCAGATGCTGTTTTAGCCACTCCATAAAGTAGCACAGTAAAACTCTTTGACAGTAATTGCCAAATTTTAATCATTTAATAGTTGTAGAGGAGACCTAGGGTGGCAAACCCATTCCCTGTCTGTGCTGTAAAGGTGAGCACACATCTGCAGAGCCATTCCCTTTTCATGGCACAGACTATGCAATATACCAGGTGGCCTTAATGCATGGAGCGTCATAGATAACCAGACTCATTAAATTCAACTATCAGTTTTCTGCTTTAATTTACCCCAAGCAAATTAAGTATGTGACCCATCATCTTTGATAGGAGCTTTTTTCAATTTGACCATCTGGTAATCTGTGTAAAAGCTGGACAACAACAGTATTTATCAGCACTTAACCTCAGAGTTGCAGAGGATGTAAAGGGAGCAGAGCAGAAGACAGAGTAGACAATCTGAATATCCCGTTGTGCTGGAGATACTTGTGCCAACAATCAGAGAAACTTCTTCTTGGCTTAGTGTAAGGACTAAAATTTCTCTCTCTCTCCAGAGCTCACTGTCAGTAAAACCAAGAAGGCAAACAGATTGGGCTCTGTGGAAGATCCATCTAAAAAGACACCACATGCTGGAAAAAGAAGTGCTGCCAAATATTCTGTAAATTATAGTCATTTTAGTTACCATCTTTGATCCAATAGTCTGTGTCGTCACTCTTAAAGCTTCTTCTGCTGGAAGATTTTATTGTCTACATACTAATGAGAACTTTAATCATATTTTCAGTCACATTGTTTTCCTTTTGGGGACCAGCCTTAAAGAAACTATTTCACCTTGGTCTCGGGAGACTAAGTTTGTGCAGGTTCATTAATTTAGTATCTCAGAGCAGAAACACTTTTTTGTCATTTTTCTAATTTCTTCTTTTCTCATTAGCAGCTTCTGTGTTCCAGTGCATTTCCTATGCCACTCACACCTTCTTTAACTGCACAAATCCTCCCTTTAAAATCCCTTACTCTAAATCTATTATATAAAAAAATATAGCAGAGCCCACTGGATATTTCCTTTCACTGTGTGAGTCTGCTTTTTTGCTAAACTGATGTTGAATAAGGGCAAGAGGAAGCATGAAGTACTTAAACTTAGTCCCAAATAACACATTATGGAGTTCATTATGGGACTTATACTGGAGGAGGTTTTATCACTGCATTAATAGATCTCATTATCCCTCCAGAAATTCAGTGTTCTTTATTACAGTAGGAAGAACAAAGTGCACAGAAATGAACAGGAACAATGAAAGAACTGCAACAACAAATATAATGAAAAAATGTAATTTCATCTAAAAATTGAGATGAGGACCTCACCTTGTCAAAGGACTGTACTGCTCGAGAAGCAAAGGCCTCAGAGGGAGCAGAGCTCTTAATGAGAGAGGTAACTTGATACATATTATCCTTTACAAAATGTTTATAAATTACTAGATTTGAAGCCTGGAAGAACTGTTGTGATTATGTAATCTGACACTTGCATATCAAGGGAGCAGACCTTCACCTGCTAATTTCTGCAGCAACCCCGCAGTGCCTGTCTGAATTAAAACATTTATTAAAAAGACCCACGCTCATAAATTTAAAATATTCCTAGTGATAGATAACCTGCCACAACTCACACAATACTAGTCCAGTGTTTACTTTCACTGTTAATATTTGCAGTTCATTTCTAGTTCTTTCATCAATCTTTTAATGCAAATTTCTTACCTTTAGCTTTCTTCCCACCACTGTGATCAGATTAGGCCATTATTTACGATTGGATTTCACCTCCCTCATGAAAATACTGGTTGATGCAATAAAATCATCTCTTCCCCTTCTCTTGCACATGCAGGTCCCACGGGCCTTATGAGACAGAGGACCATCATTGTAGCTCTTCCAATTCCATCCTTCCTGTTAATCTCCTTTCTAAAGCACAGATGCACTAACGGGACTCAGTATTAAGGCAGGGTTGCGACTTACTGGATTTGCAGAATACCATTCCCTGTTCCTGCCTAACTTTCTCTAGTCTTATCCAAGGATGTTTTTTTCCTTGTAGCATCATGATAAAATCATATTCAGACAGCTCTTTACCCAAGTCTGAAAGGCCTTTCTCACATTCCAGAGCATTGTCTGACATACTGTAAAATTGACCTGTTTTTTCTTCTCAGACGTGTGATGTTTTATTTGGCAGTATCCAAAGCAATATTTTCAGTGTTTCTTAGCCAAATAATTCACATTGATGTGTATTATTTATTTATCCTATTAATAACTTCTCTACTAGTCTTTGTGATATATATATGTCTTACCAGCATTTATTTTATACTTTCTTCCACATTGCTGACAGAAGTATTAAATAATATTTGGCCTAGAAACACATCACAGGATGATGAATTCCCATACGTAACACTTGGAGATCTATCAGTAAACCAGTTTTTTATTTCATTTACAGAGTACTACATAATGTTAATCATTCTTTTCTTCTTGACAGTTTCCATACTTCTGTGTACTGTCTACAACACTTTCACCTTCTTTTGTGGCTGGACAAACCTATGAATAACTTCTGTTTGAAAGCCATGAGTCTAGAAATAGAGTGGAGTGTAGCTGAATTCTTTAGGACACAATGCACCTTGTTATTTTGCTAAATGGGTGGGGAGGTGGAGCATATGTCTAACATGTATTTGAACATTTTCTCAAAACTTCCTCATTTAAAAGAGATCTGAAAGCCCTGAAGGTTTTGTGAAATATCCAAAGACCATTTTAGATACCCTAATTCAGATAACAATTTTAGAACAGGATTGTCTTCTGAAGGCAACTATGTCTCTATGTAGAAGCCTAGATGATTAGCTTGTATTAAACAACTAATTGTTTATAAAAGTTGAGATGAATACAGATGTAGGTGCTAGAGCCTTACAAAGGATTCCACCTGCTTACACTATTACATACAGAAGATAAATAGGTGCTCACAGTCTTCATCAAGCACTTCACTAAAACATATGTGCAAGTGAGACACCTACATTAGACAAGACATTTACTTTTATCAAGTATCACTGTAATCTGATTAAATAGATTTCAAGTTTTACATGTCCTATTTTTTGTAAAATCTTGCTAATTGCATTGTTTTTACTATCACTTATTATTTTCCAGATTAGCCTTTCTCCAGTTTTGCCAAAGATCAGTGACACCTCTCTCATTACCAATCAATACCAGCAGGTTTTACTGATTTCTGAAGGATTCTTGAAGTTCCTCAGTGTTGCAAGATTTGTGAATAAGTGAAACAAATTCAGTCTCCTCACTCTAACTCCTTTGGCACTGAAGGGTGCCAGTCCTGCTGATTTCAGAAAAATATTTCATTTCCATTGTTTGTGTTTATGGTCCTCCCTATCTGCTGGCTCAGTAGAAAGTATTTCCTTAATACTTTATCATAGGAATATATCATCCTGCTTTTCTTCAGGAACAGATCAAAAAACATTTGTTGAACACTTCCTTTTCTATGTTGTGATTACTACCCTTATCTAGTGTCAAACTGATACAATTGTTGAAATGTTGTTTGTTCCTGACACATTTAAGAAATTCTTTACTGGTTTTAACCCTTCTGGTCACTGGTTTGCATTGATACCTTGAGTTTCCCTGATTAGTTGTCTGCTTTTCCAGAGAGAGACATCTATTAACATTTATTAATATCATCTTAAACATCTTTTCTTAACTTGTCCTCAAAACTAGAATATTTTGAGCTGTTGGATCTGAATATCTTATTGCATGGTCACAGAAATGGTAACCTGGGGAACCCCTGGTAAATACAGATGTAACAGTTGGAGAACAGCCAAAATACAGAAGAGACAAAGAAGGGACCTGCCTTGTAACTCCACTCCTCTGCAATTTTGTGTAACACCGCAACTGGATGGGATCTCTGTTGTTCTTTTGACATAACTCCTTGTGGCTAGGATTGTCTCTCTGGATTTATAGCATATCCGTATTTATTGCATAACTACAGTTGAACTTCAATTACAGTTATAAAATTTAAGTAGCACAATAATATAGGCAAAAATACAGGAGTCTTGCTGCTGAGTGTCCCTTGGTTTCCTCCTGCTGCTTTACACCATCTCTTTCTTGCACACTTGTATATTACTACCCTGTTGTCCTTTTACTTTTCAACCAGGATTTTTTTTCCTTCCTTCCTTCTTTCTTTCTTTTTTTTTTTTCTTTTGGCCATGGCTGCAACATATCAGTACGTTGGCTTTCTATTCAGAACACTGAATCAGAAGTTTGTAAAGCTCCTACTGTTTATTTTTCTTAAAGCAGATTTTGCTGTTATAACAAGCTGGCGCAGTGCTGAGAAACACAGTCAGTCAGCAGTCTGCATTTCAGTTTTTCCCTTTCAGTTTATCACAGCTGCCCACATGTCAATCAAAACCACTTGTTATGAGTAGATTTGATGCCTACAGAGATTAACAAATCCAGACCCCGTGATGCAATCCTGAGATTGAGTGGAAGGATATGACATATGGAAGCCAGGTTTTGGTGAACCATAATAGCTCTGCCTACTCTGTCCAGATGTTTGGGGGGACCCAGATATGTCAGACTCTTCCATATGTCAGTGTATCACATTGTGAAACAGAAAAATCAAAACATTATGGGAAAGGCTAGTCCCATATGCCTGTAACCTTTCTGAAGCCAGATAATGCCAAGAATACACAGATTTACAGCCCACTTTCTAATTCAAATATAGATGACTCTGCCATTCTTTTTACTCTGTAGGACTGCATGAGAGTCTGACTTGCATATTCCAAAGGCAAAAGAAAATGTACATGTATTTTTATAGGACTGACTTATAAACAGTTCCTAATGCCCACCTAAAGAGTTGCTTGTCCTGCTAAAAGACCCTTACTCCTGTGTAAAAATCATATGACTTTTTGGAAACTTTCATATTCAGGGAATCAAAGTGAGAGCAAGGAATGCAGTATAGATACATTACAGAAGAGGAGAATTAGGAGGCTTTTCATAGTACTAAAACTTAAAAAAAAAAAGCCCAATTCTTTTCTAACCGTCATGGATTCTTGAAGTTTAAAATATACTAATAAAACAAATTGAGTGACATTATTCTACATCCATGTCTGAGGTGAGCAGCTCACACTTCCTTCAGTTAATGGAGACAGAGAAACACCTCTGGAAGGGTGATTCTATTTATTCTAAAAGGGAAGTCAAAGACCATATTTGCCTCCAATGAGTACACAAACAGAGTTTAGATTGACTCACTCAGAAAGATGCATCTATTTACAGACAAGCAGACAGACAGACACATTCAGCATTAGCTGAGATGAATCCTACCTTGCTTTTCCAGCTTTCCATGACTCTCATCCGATTTGTTTCCCTCTTTTCTCTTCCATATTCTTGGCTACCCTCTGAATAACGCACATTCCAAAACAATGCCATAATGTTGACATTCAGTCTCTTCTCCAGGTGGTTCCCTTCCATTCCACAGCTTTCCCAAAGGCCTTTTAGCCTTCAGATGATTCCTCCTCCAAAGCAGGAGTCAGTTCCACCAGACACATGCCTATAGAGAGGAGGAGGACATTATGGAACAGTCGCCCTATTAGCAGTGGTTCCTGTCACACAGATACTCTTCTTCCCACCTACATCACAACTGTCGTGTAAACTGTAAACCACTGTACAAGCAATTTGTTCTAGCAATTGCAAGTGACTAGTGTATTGGGTCTGGCTGAGATGGAGTTAATTTTCCTGATAGCACCCCTCATAGTGCTGTTCTTTGTATTGGTAGCTAGAAAGGTGTTGATAACACATCAGTGTTTTGGCTACTGCTGAGCAGTGCTCACACAGCATCAAGGCTGTCTCTCCAACACTTCCCCCCATCACCACTAGGCTGGGGGTGGGTGAGATCTTGGGAGGGGATATAGCCAGGACAGCTGACCCCAGCTGACCAAAGGGATATTCCATACCATATGATGTCCACTCAGCAATAAAAGCTAAGAGAAAGGAGGAGGAAGGGGGGCATTCGTTATTTACGACTTTTGTCTTCCAGAGCTACATGTACTGAAGCCCTGCTTCCCAGGAAGTGGCTGGACATCACCTGCTGATGGGAAGTAGAGAATAAAATCTTTGTTTTCTTTTTGCCTCCGTGCGCAGCCTTTGTTTTGCTTTTGCTTTTATTAAACTGCCCTTATCTTGATCCATGAGGGTTTTTTTCCATCTCATTTTCTCCCCCCCTCCCCCTCTATGTTGTCTCCCCCCCTACCCCCGAGTGATAGAGCAGCTTGGTGGCACCTGCCATCCAGCCAAGGTCAACCCACCACAACTAGTATTGAACCATTTTAAATAACAAAGAGAGAATTTCTCCATCCAGTTAGCAAAACTCCACTTTCCATATCACTCTGGCCTCAAAAACAAGAAAAAAATGGAGAACAATCCCTAACCAAAAAGGTCCTTCTAAAATATTAGATCAGCTGCTGTCTAGGTTGGATGCAGGTACAAACTCCCAAGGACACTTCCCCAACTGCTATCACTACTTTGTTTAATAAGCTTCTTTTTAACTGTTAATTTTGCCAGTTTATTTGATTAGAAAAATGTCTGAAGAAGAGCTGGCGCTAATATTGGCTAAGATTGCCTCACTTTCTCTTATAAAAATCCTCTTTTGCTGCTTATGGCTTCCCTGAACTTTGTCACACCGGCCAGTATTTTGCATGCTAGGAGTATCCATTCAGATGCATGTGGAATGGAGGGAGAGCAAGAAGGAAGGAGGGAGGGAAAAGGGAAGAAGTCTCTATGTGCTGGTTTTGGCTGGGATAGGGTTAATCTTCTTCATAGTAGCTAGTATGGGGCTATGTTTTGGATTTGTGCTGGAAACAGTGTTGATAACACAGGGGTGTTTTAGTTATTGCTGAGCAGTGCTTACACAGCGTCAAGGCCTTTTCTGCTCCTCACCCCACCCCACCAGCGAGGAGGCTGGGGGTGCACGAGTGGTTGGGAGGGGACACAGCTGGGACAGCTGACCCCATCTGACCAAAGGGATATTCCATACCATATGACGTCATGCTCAGCATATAAAGCTGGGGGGAAAAGAAGGAAGCGGGGGACATTCAGAGTGATGGTGTTTGTCTTCCCAAGTACCTGTTATGCGTGATGGAGCTCTGCTTTCCTGGAGATGGCTGAACACCTGCCTGCTGATTGAAAATTGTGAATGAATTCCTTGTTTTCTTTGCTTGTGTATGCACCTTTTGCTTTACATATTCAACTGTCTTTATCTGAACCCACAAGTTTTCTCACTTTTACCCTTTCGATTCTCTCCCCCATCCCACTGGTGTGGAGTGAGCGAGCGGCTGTGTGGTGCTTAGTTGCCAGCTGGGGTTAAACCATAACACTCTGCCAGAGCTACATATCAGTTTCCTTGAATGAAGGTAAGAGGAAGTTCTTTTTCCCAGGTCAAAATGCTCATACAATTGATTCCTTGATAAAGGTTTGTGCTTGTGCACTTTGAAGCAGTGTCTGGAAATTTGCAAGAGAAGGAGAAACCAAAATGTTAAGCATACGAACCTGCCATTCCTATAAGAATATGGTAATATTGAGTCTTTCTAAAATGACAATAGTGACACACTATTTTTTTAAAAACATGGAAGAGAAAATATTATAAGGTCCTGCTCTAGTCTCTGTGTGCTGCTGCAGATAGTCTAGGGCTTCAGGTAAAAGCAGGGATGGTCCTGCAAATGATATTCAGTCTGCTGATGCTGATGTGAGCTTCTGTAGGGAAGTAGTCTGCACCTGACCACCTGCCTTTCACCCATCATACCCACAGTGAAACCCAGGCAATGTGGAGCTCAGGATGAAAGATTGTTTTTAGTTAAAGAGCAATGGAGTGATAGGAGTAGACAAGAGGGTGGTGGGTTAGGACTGGATGGGGATTTATTAAAAAAAGAGAAATGATGAAAGTTGCTGCCCACCATGACCTTAAACCCAAGACTAAACCAAAAATATTGGGTTTGGTAGTAATCACATGGAAACCTTCTGATACAGGCACATCTTCCATTACTTCTGAGACCTTATTGCGGCCTCTGTATGAAGGGGGCTTTTAAGAAAGACAGAGACTTTTTACCAGGGCCTGTGGTGACAGGACAAGGAGCAACAGTTTTAAACTGAAAAAGGGCAGATTTAGATTGGATATAAAGAAGAATTTTTTTATGATAAGGGTGGCGAGACACTGGAACAGCTTGCCCAGAGAAGTTGTGGATGCCTCATTATGGGAAATATTCAACGTCAGGGTTGGACGGGGCTTTGAGCGACCTGATCTAGTGAACAATGTCACTGGCCATGGCAGTGGGGTTGAACCGGATGATCTCTGAAGGTCCCTTCTAAACGAAGCCATTCTATGATTCTATAATTTGATGTCTGGCCCAAATGATAACAAACTCCTGGTAGACCTGTTGGTAATGGTAAGTTTACCAGCTTGACCTGTGTGGCCAACCTGTATGTCTCAGACCTTCCAGTGACCAATAGAACAGTTATGGATTTTCTATTTCACGTTGCCTATTCCACTTCAATTAGCTGCTCTGCATGTATGTCTGATGACACGGTCTTGAATGATATGATTTCATAACTTGTTTTCCATTCAGTGGATGAATCAGCAGTATAAATGAGGCAATATTTTCTTTTTCCTCTCAGCATTCATGGTGCAGTTTTAAGCCCCATTTTCTGGGAATCATCCAAACCTTGCACAGAAGACAGAGTCGCTCATTATCTCATGAGCATTTCTATGGGCATGCCTACACCACACAATGAAGGGTGGTGTTAAGACTCTTTGGAGACTGCTACCTGAGCCAGCTCTTGAACCAGAAGCTATGTTGCCACATCAGCAGAGTGCTGCAACTGAACTAATTATCTTCGCTGGAGCCAGAGCTGACTAGTATGGGTGCAGTATTGTATCAACACGGCTTTTTTACTTTTGATACCTGCATGGCTATCCATCATATGGATATTTTGGCTATCTGATGGCTATCTGGAGCAGCTTTGCACCATACTCTGTTGTGGTGTAAATATGCCCAGTGATACTCATCACCACAATAGTAAGTAAGACATACACATGCACAGGGGCAAAGCACTTTCAAGCCTGCATCTTGCCACTTCACCATTCTTTTAACCTCATTTTTAGAAACACTAGCTAATTCTTTGCAGTTGCTCCTTCCTACAAATGAACCTAAAAGCACTTCTCTTCAGAAAAATGAAATTAATTTAGAAAGTCTAGCCCAAGCCATTCTGGAGACCAAAGAGTAAGTTAAAAATATTTTCAGAAACGATCAAGCAAATTTTCAAGACATTATGCTTTCACTAATACAAATCTTTTCTTTCTTTTTTTTTCTTATTGTAAGTGAGATTCATTTAGCTTTCAAAAATGTTAGTGATATCATTTCCTTTCTGAAAGAATTTGAGGTTCTGAGGACTGTGGTGATTGATGCTAGCTTTAGCTATCACTACTCTATAACTTATAAGAAAACCATATAGGCAAACACATGAAGACATCAATCGCTACAGAGGATGTCTGTACTTTGGAATTTAATATTTATATGGTAGATATAGTGTGAATAATAGATAGACTGTGCCCATTCCATATACTACCAAAACACGTTAGAGCTTTTCTATTAGAGACACAAATTAGTCATGAGCCAGCAGGTTTGAGAAACACAAAGAGGTAAATTACAAAGCAATGTGCAGGGATTTAGCTGCATGACTCCCATTAACATCAATGGGATTTAACTGTGTGCCTCCTTGTGCACCACTTTGCAAATTTACCCTAAATTGACTAGCGTGGTAATTCCTGGACAGCATGCAGTGGGGAAGTGACTGCTTCTGTAAACACAAGGGACTGTTGATTCTCAAACATCTCCATGCTGCACTCAACAAAGAACAAACATTCAAAGAAACATTTTATTCCCTACATCACAGGAGGACAAGAAATAAAGACACAAGCTCAGAACTCCTGCTCCATAGGGGACTCCAGTTCCAGAAATACCATTTAGGGAAAACAAAACTCTGTTAATGATCCCTGATACTGGCAGATTCCTGATGTGCTGAGCCTAAAAAAATCTGATCTACTGGTACCACATAGGAACTGAGGCAGCAAATAAGGGTTATTCCTTAATTCCTGTACTAAAATGGGCTGAGAAATGCAAAAGAACATTTGATTCAGGTATTCTCTTCGATATTGCTCTTCCTGAAAAACTACTTTTTATTTGGTCACAGGGAGTTTTATTTCTTTTCTGCTAAAAAAGTTTTATTCCTTTGCTTCCCTCTGCTCTCATAAAACTTCTCTCATTCTTTCATTATTAGGTAGCTAAAGCTAGCTCACATTTTATTATCTTTGCATACTAGCTTGAACAATTGTATTCCTGTCTGAATAAAAGCGTACAGATTTCGTTTGCATTGTCTGTTTCCCAAAGCAGAGCACACAAGTTAAATAAATACAAGAAACACACAGTACGTGGGACAGCAGAATATCAGCATGCAGGTACTGTTCATCCATGAGTTGAGGGGGATGGAGACAGTCAATGGAAAAATTTGGAAAAATGTTAGAAGTCATGTTGGAAACAAAAATTATGTCCCTTTCTTCTAACTGAGCAGTTATTTTTAGATTTTCAGAGCTACCTTTAGTTTTGTGTTCTATAAAAACAAAACCATACCTCTCCTTGTCTTTTCCTTCACCTCCAGTAACAACACAGACAAAAGCAGTCTCATGGCTGTTTCATTCCTCTGGCTTTATGTTTTCCAAGTGTTCAAAAGTAGCTGGATTTTTCAGGTCCGGCTGTTGGAGAGGCACAATTGTCTTCAAGCCTGTGAAAGGCCTACTGGCATGGTGAGGGCAGTCACACATGTATATGCCTATAGTGTCACAAGAATATGTGTATATTCATCTGTGTAAAATCAAAGTTCAAATGAAGATTGTGGTTTTGCAAGTCTGAGCTGGAAGTGACCATAGCAGCCATTCAGTTCAGTATGAGCCATGGAAAATAGTTTGCCAAGATATTTCCTGGTCCAAAATTTCTCTTAGAAGAAAGTAGTACTTCAAAGTCAAAGGCTGAGCTAGTATAAATCAGCATAGATTCACTAATGCTTGCTGTCCTGGAAATTTTCCCATCAGCCCTGTATTTGACTTACAGCTCATGCCAAATCACTGTGACAAAATCCACCCAAATATCATTGTCAACCGGACCATATCAACTTTCTGTTTGAAATCATCCTTCTAGTCAAATCTTGGTCGCGGCTAACTCCAGCACACAAGGCTTTTAGAACCTTCCTCTTCAAGAAAGAAAAAACTTGAAGACTGAGTGGTCAAGCAGACAGAATTAACTCAGATAGCATGAAAATCCCCTCTTTTGCTCTGAAATTATGGGAAAAGAAGTAGATTTTGTTTCATTATTTAAAACAGATTTTAAGGCTTTTAAAATTCTATTTTCAAGTATATGCAATTTTGTTTCCATATGTACTCTTTAATTTGTTGTTAGGCAGCACCCAGGCATTTCAGGCAAAAGTCAAGTCAGCACCTACTTTCTCTGAGGAAGCCTGGATCTCCATTTTCTGTCTTCAGTGTCTCTGAAATCTCTGTGTCTTTGTTGTGATACAGAAAGAATATAAAGGAAAGAAAGATGTCTGATTCATCATTTTCATGTGCATTTCTGACCATTCCGCAGGACGTATCAGACCTTTTCAGTCACTCTAACCTGCTTCCACTTCTTCTGGTTGCCAGTAAAACCAGAGATTAAGAACTAAAAAGGAGTCGAAAAGGAGGAAAAAAAGACATTGAATATGAAAAAGAAGATGATGATTGCTGCATACTTTGTGGTATGCAAATATTCTTTTCTTCTGAGGGAAGA
This sequence comes from Fregata magnificens, assembly GCA_013389945.1. NCBI lineage: Eukaryota > Metazoa > Chordata > Aves > Suliformes > Fregatidae > Fregata > Fregata magnificens. The sequence continues at coordinate 80,332 of WAAD01014683.1, forward strand.
AGGGAGGACGTGAAATAGATGACACCTCCCCAACTTTTAATGTACAACTCGTCTGGTTCATAGCAAGGACGTGTTCTACATGAAGTGATCCATATGTGCTCTTCTACTGTATGTGTAAATGTTGTTGCTGCCAATCACCCTGCTCCTCAATAGGTAACCTGATAAAAGTCAATTTGGAGATAGTACTGTTCTTGGAGAGGCAGTACTGTAAATAACAAACAGGACTGAATCAAATACTTCACATTATTTATTTTAAGAGAGCAGTTTCAATTTTGTTACTTCCCAAATGCAGGATTCTTAAGGCCAAACTTTCCTGAAGAAAGTATCGAGGGTTTTTTGGTTTTTATTTTTCTTTCTTTCAGGAAGTGTTTTTTTCAGCTACTTGTGCAACATCAATATCACTGCCATAAATCTCATTCTATATTGAGCTTGCTGAGCACTTCTGAACTGTGTCGGGTACTTTCCAGTACCCCTGGTATGAACCAGCAGATGCACATGAGGTGAGAAGAGGAACCTCAGAAAACAATGTTGTAAACCTGTTGTACAAATGCAACAAAGGAAGGCAGAGGAGCAAAGCGAAGCTATTCTGATTGCATTGTTCTTTCTGGTAAGTTACAGTTTCCAAGAGTCCCAGTAAGAATCTGGCCCATTTCTTGGATGCAACATTAAGACAGGTGAAGCCAAAAACCCCAAAAGAAGGGGCTAGAACTGTGTGATAAAACATACAGATGTAAAAATCCACAGACAGTCAGACACATACAAGTTATGCCTAAGCATGCATCATTATTAGCCTGTTACACATTTTTTAGAGCTCTGCATTCTACGATCCAGGCCAATAAATTAATTGTTTCAACAGGAAGCCCCCATTTCCCTTTATACCAGATTTTCTAATCCTTCAATATTCTCAGAGTTAGAATATGGAGTTCACATCCACTGGAATGAATGACAAAAAGCTGATAAAGGACAGTCCTATATGGCATCAGCTTCCTTCCATACTCTTCATTCAGTCTTTTTTTGAGCCTGGGGGAAGATCAGCAGGTATCTATTTCCACCCTGTATTATCTAAGGGTTCTCATTTTCATCTTCCCATTTGAGGAGTAAGTAATACTTCTGTATCACTTAGCCCCTCTATAAGCACTGAATCTCCTGAGCCCCTTTAAAGTGGATTCTCAGATTAAAATCAGCTGTCCTCACAGTCTCTTCATTCAAAATGCACTGAAAAGCATTGAGAGGGAACTGTATGTTGAATAATTATCCCAATATCTCAGCACAGTGAAAGGATACACACATCGCTTTCATGTCTGTGTCATTCTAAGGGGTTAGAAGTTGAAGACTGCTCGCTCTGATTCGGATACTAAAAGCGAACCTATCCCAGACTTGACGTTTTTCAAAAATACTAAAAAGAAAAAAATCAGTGGACTTTTCTTAGTATAACATGACTGGGAAAAATATATAGAAACAAAAACAATTCAGCCACCACTCAAAGTACTACACCCATTGAAAGAATATTCCTTTTTCCCAAGCATCTTCCTTCCCCAATGAAAACACTCCAGCTGATACTGGAATGACCAGTACAACCCCCTGCAGTCACTTCTGCTGATGAACTTGGGGTTTGGGGGGTGGGGGGGAGGTGTGAGCACATGCACACACGTGTATGTGTATGTGTGTGCATACTCAGGCACTTCAATGTCACTTTCCACTCTGCACTTTACAGTGCAAGAATGAATACTGTGGATATTTAGTCTCTCCCAAGGTTTCTATAAATCCAGGCTGATTGTCGCTGTCAGCAAGCCCTTCTGCTGCCCTTCATCTGGCCCATAATGTATAGCCAAATGTATTAATTTTAATGGCAAGCTTCATTATGATCAGCTTTTTACTTAAAGCCCTCATTCCTGGATTCATGCAGTTATAAAAGACATTCTGCTTTATTTCTTTATTTTTCCTGGCTGTTTCTAGTCTTCATGCAAAAAACAATGAGTAGGAAAAACCTGAAACTGTGTTTCCAAGAGGTTGAAAAGCATAAATATGAAAATCACCTACTTAGTTGAAAGTAGTCTTTGAAATGTTGTAATTAGTTGCTATACCTAAACAATTAGCTTGTTACATTGAAAGACTCATTCTTCAGCCATGCTATGATCTCTTGAGAACCTGACCTCTGACTTCTGAACACTTAAGGCTGCAGAGTATGTAGAAAATCCTACGGAGGTGACATCAGTCCAGAACATTTTGTGTTTAACTGTCTGCAAGCAAGAGGACTGCTGAATTTCAGCTGTGCTCAGCTGTCTGATTGATGAACGAAGTCTATACTCATTTAAAATGTCCCCTCTCTTCTTTGTCATGACTTAGGACACCTTTCCTGTGTAAGAAATACACCCACCTAAACCTGGCCACAGAAGAACGCCACACACAAAAGTTAGTTTACTGTACCATCAGACTGATGTTTTGTTTCTTGTGGTGGAGTACTCGCACTGCTCGCCCGTAGAGATGGGTTACAGTTAATGAATACTTTCTCACCACCTGACAGGCAGCAGGTACAAGAGAAACTGGCTCCCTACCAGCTGCTGCTTCTTTATTTCCTCCCTCCTTCCCCATTCCCTCTCCACTGCTTATTGTCACAAGGAATTGAGTAGTTTCCAAAAAACAAGGAGTCTCCAGCAGGAGCTGAACTCAAGCAGGGGCGAGAGCTCGAGCTCCCAAGGATGCATCAACCCGCACAGCTTCCCAACCCCGCTGCTGCTGGGGCGTGTGAGGGACCTTACCCTGTACCAGCAGCAGACAGCCCGGCTACATGACATCTGGCTTTGAATATGGTGGTATAAAAGTCTTCTGACTTATAGAAATATAAACTGAATATGTAGTTAACTCTTTTATGGGCTGGAATTAGCAACAAAGATACACTGAGGTACATTCCTAAACACCACTGCTCCTAGACCTCCAGCCCAAAGGCTTTTTTCTCAGTCAAAGCCATTGGCACCTAGAAACTACATGTAATTTGGGAAAGCAGGACTGAATTTCTACAGCCAGCCACAAAACAGATATAGTATGACATAAACCCATCTTTGCACTATTTATCATTTCAATTTGTTTCATTCTTCACAGGATATATCTGTTTTCAAAAGTGAACAGTTCAGTCTGTTATAAAACTATGAAAGTATTTTATCTTTCCCCTAGTAGGGCTACCACAAAGTGCTGTACACCATGTGTGGTAATTGTTTTGAGATATTGAGACCTGTTGATCAGAAATTCAAGTAAAATATTTTAAATTCACCAATTTATAAATTTCAGATAAGAACAAGAATTAAGGATAAAAACAAGTGGCCACTATTGTCAATAGTTTCAAATCTTCCAACATGGATTTACATATCCTTTTATTACAGCTATGCTCATCCCTCAGCAAGGACTTAGAAAATCTTTTTCTTTTCAGTTCCTGGAGGCTTTCAGTAGGATCATGAAAACTCCTAAACAAGGAGTTCTGTATCTACTTTGCAAAAACTTATTTGGCAAGCATCTTTCAGTAGCAGGAAATAACTGTTAGCTGGTAGCAGATAATCAAAATACCTAGTGTTCTGGTCACAGAAATTACCATGGTATTCATCAGGTAGGAGAAAAAGAACTCATTTGTGTTAGTAGCTATGCCAAAAACAGTTGATACTGTAAAGTCTGAAGGAGCACACACTGTATGCATAGCTTTTATTTTCCTGGAAAAGTTACAATCAGATAAAATATATTCATTGGCTTTAAATCTCAGAGAAAGCTATCCAAGACAGTCATTGTAAATCTATCACTCAGTGATGTCTGCTATATTTCACTGAGCCTTTGATTTTCATTTCTATATACAGCTTCAGGTGGAGACATTTTGGCTAGCATTAATGTGATAACATTAATAGCCATCTTGCACCATTTTTGACTGCCTAACAAAGTAATTTATTGCTTAACTTCAGGAAGTTATAACAAGGAGAACAAACTTGTAGGTTACAATCCATTAAAGCTTTGTACAAGTGTTTGGATTTCTCAAATCATGGGTTGAGTATCCAAAGCAAGGAAAAAGACAACAACCTAGCTGCTTGAAACAAGAGAACTTTTATCATTAGAATGAGGTTGAAATTTCCAGCACTGACATCACAGATCACTGCTCTCTTCATGCATTTCAATGCAAAAAAATAATAATGAGGGTATGGCAGGAAGATAAACCAGGAAGGAACTTGCCTGACTGACACCCATAGTAACAAAATGATAAATAATAACACACCGAGCGTGTTGACAGATTTCTGTAATATTCAGTGCCCTGTATGCTACCTTCAGCACAGAAGTGGGCCAAAAGCTATGAGGTACAGTGTATTGGTAGCCAAGTATTTATGTCCTGTGCTGTTGATGGAACTTTTGAGCTGCCTCCGCTGCTTTGAGACAAGCTTTGACAGATGTAAGCCACAGCTGTACACAGAAGTGCTGCTACTGAGCTTGGAAATTTTTCTAACACAGATTCTGCCAGCTTCAAAAAACTAAGGTACATTTATGGAGAAAGCAAGCCGTCTGTGCCATGCAACATACTGGGGCTGGTCTGTAAAGTTTCCTTCCATCAGCTACCTCAGTGCTCTACAAGTTGTAAACTAGTCTCTAGAAAGACTAACCTCCTTGCCAGGGTTACATCTCCGAGCTTTATAAGAGAAAGAAAGATTCCTTCCACTGAGAACTGTCATGTTTTGCAATTGCTAATTTATGACTCTCCTGGGTATGTTGCAGTAATTCTTCCATCCCATATTTGCCTAATTTAGCACTCCTGACTTAAGCAAATGTTCGGTTCTACTCCCCGTAGGAGTTCTGCCTGAGAAAAGAGGCCTGAGTAGGTCCTAGCAGAAAAAAAAATAGTAGTAAGGTAAATCCCACTATGGTGGAAAGGCCACATTCCTTCTACACTAAAACTAAATCAGCTGAAAACTACTTTAGCGTGCATTGCACTTGAGGGGGTTTCATGTGTGAACTTGAAAAGCTGCCTGACAGTGGTCAGAAATATGTTTTGAGATGTCAGCTCTATGAAGTAACAGAATTATGTGAAATTGTGGCTGGAACAGTAAAGCAGATAAGAATACCCTTGAACTTGGCTAACTTCTGAAGTAGTTACTCATTCCAAACAATCCCAGCTGGTTTTACTGCTCCAGAACTATTGTAAAATGTATATTTTGAAAAGTCTTCAGTTAGGGAAAAATTCCAACTAGACAATGGGTTTTGCATTTCAAGAATCTTAAATCTTCTGGTGGTGCCCCTGGTCTCTCAGATGAAGAAATCCTCAGCATATTTATATCTAAGAAAGAAGATAGTAATGGAACTGCCAAATTTTAGGTTCATTTTTAGTTAGTCAACAGTTTTCAGAGCTCATTTTTACTAGGACACATTTTAAAAAAAAATTCAAAAGAAATCCAAGGAAAATTAATTGTATTTTAATTAACTTAGTTCTGCCTCTTCAAGACAGTTATAGTGTAGATAAAAGTTATGGATGTATTTTTTAATTAAAAGACTGAAGACAGAATTTTTGTCAATTCTGCAGAAATATTGAAAAGTTTAAGCAAACAGATTTCCAGTGAAATATTCACTCTTTATTACACCCTTATATCTCAATGGATTACAAGCAGACAACAAATACAGCCTCTGCCAAAAAAAAATTAAAAGCTGCAAAGTCACATTTTGAATCTAACAACGGTGTCCTTCGCAGGGAACCGTTCCTATAATAGCCTCTAACATCAGCCAGTTGGCACAGGCTGTAACACTATGCAGTGGCTTATTTTACACAATTTTGAATGAAAAGACAGCATTCTCTCAGACTGCCTGACTCTGAGTGATTACTTGTGGGCTCAGGTTAAGGCTGTCTGGTCCTCTAATAACTACCAAGAGCCCACAAAGGGCTAGAAAATTATTTCTTACAGCTTGTGTTACCATTAACTCCATCTCAGGATATGAGTAAGACAGTAATATTGAGGCAAAATAAAGCTAGGTAAGATGGATCATGTAGAAGAAAAAGCCCTGGAGAAACTAAGACAAAATAACATTTAGGCTAAAGTTTAAAATTTGTTGCCATTTAAATCAACTATTCTGAGTAAAAGACTCACTAGGACATTGATATAAAGCAGAAACAAGTTCAGAACAAGCTTACAGTATATTCCAATATTAGTCCTTTATACGGTTAGAGATTAGACCAGGAAAACTTTAAAGACCCCTTTTTAAAAAAAAAAAAAATGGAGTGTCTGTTGGAGGGCCTGTAAAGCCCCTGATTTCCACCTCTACAGTTAGAGCTGGTTGCAGCAGTGCGGGCGAGAGAGAAATGTTTGGTTTGGGGGTTGTTGGGCTGGGGGTTTTTTCCCAAATGCTTTCTTTCTTAACTGAATAAGATAACTTTTAAAAAGAAACCCTTTTAAAAAACACATATTGGTTACAATTAACTATTTATCAGTGAGGACTGTTGAGTCCAGAAGCAAACTCCATCAAAGAGTGAGAGACTGCAGAACTGGCTAGCATGTGAGAGGTGCAGGCTTTTTCCACATATTCACTCAGTTTGTACTTTTACTCCACTGCTTTTCCAGTATATTTAGCAAAAAAGTTTTTGCAGCAGGCATTTTGTTCTTATAAATCCTGAGAAAAATGGCAGATGTTCACTCAAGCTTTCTCCAAGGCTTTACTTTCCTCTCTTCACATTGTCTTCCTTAGTTTAAAATACATATTTATCACAAGAAAAATTAGAGCAGGTGTATCACAGTTCAGGCAACAGATCTGAACTCCATGGCAAATGCTTTTTATCATAAGACTAAGGGCACTTGTCACAGGTTAAGGAAGTAATTGATGTCTCTGTGGGATCCATATAACAGAGATCCCTCCATGGACAACTGGAAGGCAGGCGACAACCACTCCAACTGTTTATGACAGGTCATAACTATTCCAGGAAAGAAGACAAAACAAGAAATCCCTTCCTTCCTAAACTTCTCCCAGATAAAAAGATTGGCTGTTGCCTGCGGACAGGAGCAAAGATTTGGCTTAAGATGGACAAAATGCTGCCTATTACCCTCACGAGGAACAGTGAAAGTTCAAAACCACCTACATGTCTATAGTCCTTATCTAAATAGTATCAAATGATGCAACACTGATTTTTTGCAAGTTCTTTTCTCAGGGAACTGCGAAATCTGACTCAGTAAATTGCTATTCAATTAAATCAGTCAAAATCACAACCACCGAGTGTTAAATGAGAGAGCTGCCTAGGACCGTCTCCATATTTTATTGGCCTTTCCTTCCTCACAATTTCCACTGCCACCCTTTTCATTCTTTTATAAAAATCCATGAGAATGAAGCCCCACCTAAATTCATATTTTTGCATGCTTATCTTTCTAAGAAACTGGTTTTAAGCAAACTTTCCACAGCAATAAGGTTTCCATACTGCCAGTTTTTCTGAGGACGGACACCGTGACAGGAGGGTAGATAATGAGTTGGCTGCAAGCCCACCCTGGCCGGGTGGTGAGAGGCAGAAATGCTAAGCAAACATACACCCTGCAGTGTGATGAACAAGAATACATGATATAAAGATAAGCTCAGCCAGTCAAGTATGCAGACACTTGGGGATGCAGGATTTGTTCAGCTGGGGTCAGAATCCTGTCCTTGTTCAAAAGTACTCAAACGTCAATCCACTGAAAACAGACTAATATAGAGCACCAGAGTGTGATCTGTCTGTGTAAGAATACAAAAGCATAGAATTTCTCATAGAGGTAGAGACAAGTAATTTATTAAAACAGAACTATCACAATTACCTGCCAAGACATCCAAATCTTTCCTTTCTTAAGGGGCCTAGTGCCTTTTCGCACATACAGAAAGAGCCATTTTAAATAATGTTTCCAGTAACTGTTGGAGATCCACAGTAACCAAGTATTGATCCACCCATCCTCTAGCGTTACAAAGCATCAGTTGCCTGAGGTTGCATCCTCTACTTTCTATCCCAAACTTGCAATAATACTGTGGATCCTTATAATTCTCATCTATCAATAGCATGGGAGTGCAGGCATAAAGTATCAGGAGCAAGACCATAAAGGACATTAGTATCAAGGAACATATTTATATAGTGATTCTAATGTGCAAGTCTTGGATACGGGACAAAGTTGTATCACCTGCTCTGTGGTGACTGGCCCTCTGCATATTCTTAAAACAGAAGAAATAATGAAGTTTACCGTAGGTCCCGGCATGCTATGCTCAACTAAATCATCTGACATACGCTGCAGTTTTTGACTATACAGACTGTTTAGGCTGCAGCATCCTCACCTGATGTATTAGAGTTTGTTAAGCCATGTTAACTTCATCATGAGCCTTAAAAACTTGTGTCAGGATCATGTTGTGAAGAAAGCTGTTCTCTTACAGTACTTAACATTGTACTTATAAAGGCCTTGTACTGACACATTTAACAGTAATCAGATTTTTGTTCTGTGATTACTCCGCAAAATTTATTAAGGCAAAGCATGGAGCAAGATACTACAGATAGCAAAGGGTACCAGAATCTAGCTCACTTTGATAGATAAACTGGCTAAATGCAGCATCATTGTAAGACTGCTCCAAAGCCATCTTAAAATGAGAGCTGGATTTGCTGCAGTATGGCATATGGTAGTTTTTAGACTCATGAACATGAGCCACCGCTCTTTCTGCGATACTCTCTCACCAGGAGTTGCTGAGAGCACTGCCAATACACACGGTTAGCTGATATTCATCAAGCAGCAGCCTGACCTTTTGTGCCTTTTCCTCCCCTGGGGAGCATCCTGTGCCCCCACGCAAAGAAACACAGGAGGCCAAAGGACACAAATAACAAAACATCCTTATTGACCACAGAAGAGCAGACACCAGCCTCACACAGTGATCACCTCACTTTGATCAGAGCTTCATGCACCACTTACAGATGCCTAAAGCCAGTGTGTGTTTCTGACCCCCATATCTCTTCACAATTACTCAGCAGCACACAGTTTTATCCTGCAATGGTCAAGAGGACAACATGTGTTTGCCCACTTTCCCTGGCTTGGGTTTTTGCCTTTATTGATTATGATCAGCTGTAAAGCCTGTGAATTCTGGGTGCTCCAGGGGTTTTCTTGACAGCTAACTAAGCCTGAGGCAAACACAGACTCATGCAGCTCCAAACAATCCTACCTGGGTTTCTTCCTCCTCCCCCTTCCACCATGCACTGCATTTAATAGTAATTGTTTATGATAAGGAGATTGTAATTAGGAACATGCACTGGCACAAGTGTCCAGCATTTCATATGCCAAGCATGTGCCACCAGCGCAGTCAAGACACCTCCAAAGATTCTTTTAAATTTTTATGATTTTCTTACAGCAGATAAAGAATCCCTTCCCCCTATGCACACATATATTTATGCAGCTTAACTCCACTTTCTTGTGACAGCTGATTCAAATACAGCCCAAGTTACTAACACTGCACAAACGGAGTTGTTGGTTCTTTCCCAGTAAGTAGGAGACAAATGTCACAGAAACCGGTGCAGTGAACTTTTAAAATGGCAGTCAAGCAGAGAAATTTAGGGCTGAGCGTATGCACGGATAGCTAGCCAATGTCTCATTCCCAGCCCAGCATTCATCTGTGGGTGGGAGACAGTGTGCTGAGCTTCCTTTTGTAATTGCTGGTCATGCTGCATACATTATTAAAGGATTTCAGAATATATATAATATAATATAAGAAGAAGGGATGTAGATTATATAGCTCCCTTACAAGCACACACAGCTCTTGAGCAAACCACGTAGACCCAGAGAAGACAACACTCCTGTGAGAAAGGGAGGTTTGGGTTTGTAAAAGACAGTAGTGGGAATGGTAATTTGAGTCTTACGTTAACACTCTTCCTTTAAAAGTTGCTTATTCATTCAAGCTACCAACATGTTGACTCATTTCTATTTGGCTAGAGGTAATAGCTGTACTCTCCCATGCATTCAAGTTTCAACCAAATCAGAGTGCAAGCTAGGATTCTTCGCCCCTGGCTGACAGTCTTACACAGCTGTCAAGACAGCAGAAGGCTTTCTCCAGGTAAATGAGAGATCTGCATTTCTATGGCACAGTTCCTGCTAATCCTTTTATCTGATGCTGCCATCAGTGAGACCCACCGAGGAAGAAATACATGCCATGCCCACAATTATACCTACTCTGCTAATTGAGTTTCCTTGCAAAACAATAAGCTTCTAGGGAAAAAAAAATGCTTATGAAACTGACAGAATTAATGCCTGAGCCTTTTGGATCTCACTGCAAATATAAAGAACAAAGCCACTCCAGCTGCATATTTTACAGGATTTAGAGAAGAAAAAAACCTCTTTCTGAGCTACAGGCACTTGTGTAAACATTTTTTACAGTTTAGATTGATCTGAAAGATGGCTACTCCTCTTATTAAATAAAGATGCAATCACCATTTGGAAGAGGATGGATTTCACAACAAATTATCAGGCAGTTACAATCTTAAAGTTTTATCATTCTACCTAACTAAATGGAGCTCAGTAAAAGATGTGTCTGAGAACCTCAAAGGCAGACTATGCGTTACCCAGCCTTTATCCACCAACCTATACCATGTAATATAGACCAGCCTAGCCAAGAGTCTAGAAATGCAAAGAAGCCTTTTAGCATTGCCCTTAAGATCAAGAGGCTTGTGATATCTCAAGTCTACCGTATATAGAGAAAAAGCCCAAAAAGGTTTCCAGGCAGTACTGCACAGTCTTCACGGCAATGTCTGAAATAGCAGGTAAGCACACTTCTATACATTGTCGCCTTCCCAACTCCATCCCCAGCAGGGAGACATGACAGAAGAGAAGAATTTGCAGTGAAGTTTTGGATGATATGCTGTAGTAGCCAAGCAGTTGGTTTTCAGGTGGTTTCTCATCATGCGTGAGTTTGGAAAAATGCTGAATCAGAAGTGTCTCAGGAATACGTTTATTCATTTCATGATGATTACTCTTTCCTCTCTAGCAATGTTACTTAATTCATCAACCAGTTAGTATGCTCCAATAAAATGTTCACTTTTGAGCTAACAGAAAATGCACACACCTGTTGAAGGTTATGAAGCACACCATATTTTTAATTCACTTAGATACAACTCAAAACAGCATGAGTGGTATATTACACTTAAACTGAAGTAACAGCCGTTGCCATCAAAACAAAAGTTCTCTCCTATCTGCATATAGGATATTTGCTTGAAGCAAATGAAATGGATTGATCATCTTGCAGTGCAGGGTCTGAGGACCAGACGTCATCTCTTAAAGTACGCTATTGCAGAGAAGGATGAAGTACACATAGGCACAGATTCATCCCACTTAACTTCAGACTCTTAAACTATACATCTAAATTAAAAGCTCCATTGCCCACAACTTTTATTAAGTAAGGAAAACGCCAGCAAGTAATTTTGACCTTATGCAAGCTGACTTCATCTTCTAGAGGTACCTGTGTTCTACACTAACAATACCTCTCATTTAGGCATCCTGTGTTTGGAAAGGCATCAAGCATCTGGAAATAAGGAGGGCAAAACTGGTCTACATTGAACTCATGCTAAAATATTACAAAACTGCTCCTTCCAGTATAACTTTTCTGCTGTGCAGATCAGTAAAGAACATCCACATCATACAACCTTCTGCCTCTGTGTCTCCCTCAACTTCTGAGGCATTAACTGTAATTGTCCCTCACCTCTTCTCAGAGCAGAGCTGTGGTTCCCCACTTCTTCTCTCTATGCACTGAGATAACAAGTTCCAGAACTTGTGCCCCTTAAGATATTTCATAAGACAAAGGGGACCAATCCAGCTCTTACAACAGATCTTTTCATCTGGTCAGTCAATACAGGTTTGCCTTCCTCAGGAAAAAAAAAAATCAGTCTTAGCTATCATGTCTAAGGCATGGCAAACAGCATTAAATAATAGAAGCAACCCTAATGGTTAGGTTGCTCTTCAATTATGAAAGATCATGACCTTTTCCTGAGATACCTTTGCTGCAGACCTTTGAAATTCAGCAGAGAAAGCCCTTGAGGTAAAAAAGTGCTTTCCCCTTTGTCTTACGAAATTTCATTCAATTTTAGCTGCAATCTCAACTATTAAAAAAATTTAAAAATCGCATTTCCTTTCTTTACCTTGCATTCCCCAGAATATAAGAACAGCTGCACTAAGCCAGACTAAAGGTCCATCTAGCTCAGTTTCCTGCCTCTCTGACAGTGGCCAGTGGCAGATGTTTAGGGAGAACATATAAAATATAGGCCATACACACAGTGATATTTCCCTGTAAACCTCCCAGCTTCTGGCAGTCAGCAGTTTAGGGACTTCCTGAGCCAAATTTAAAGCCCACCATTCTGTATATATAATTAGATGGTATATTCCCCAAGTGCATTACTTTGCATCTATCAACATTAATTTTTTCTGCCCAGTCATTCAGTATTATCAGATCATTCTGCAGTCCATTAAACTCCATTTTATTTTTTTATGACTCTGAACAATTTTGTACCATTATCAGTCTTTGTCAAGTCACACTTCATCCCTTTCCCACACTATTTAGTAATATCTTAAGTGGCACAAGTTCTGGAACAAGTCCCTGTGAGACTCAACCAGTAATCCCATGCTATTCTGAAAAATGACCATTTATGCTTCTTCTTAACTTTCTTGATAATTTTCATCCCATGATAGCTTTATTTCTTTAAGAAGCTTTATTAAGGACTCCTGACAAAGTTTTTTTGGAAATCTTCATACACAGTGTCAACCAGGGCAACCCTATCCACGTGGTCGTTTACTCCTTCAAAGAACTCAAGTGGATTTGTGAGGAGACACTTTATTTTTCAAAAGCTGTGGTGGCTCTTTCCCACTGAATCTGTGTGTGTACTCATTCTCAGTTTTATTATTGTTTACACCAGTTTTCCTAGTATAGAAAACAGGCTTAATGACTCATAACTCTCTGGAATCCATTTTAGATACTACTGCCATGTTTGCATTCCTTATCTGAGTTCCTTTAGAGGTTATGGGTGAACGGCTATAACAATTTGCTACTACCCTGCACTGTTCCATAGTGAAACGTCTCCTGTTAATACATGATTTTCAGATTTTCCAAGTCATCCTGCATAAAAGATCTCCCTTGTATGCGATCGGTCTCCTGTTCTCCTCTAGCACACAGTGAGCCGAGTCCCAGACTGCACACATGCAGAATAAAGCAGTGACTAGGTTGTGTCCTGCAAACTTCTATGATCTATCTCACTTCTAAAGTTACCACTGGGGACCAATTTAGGAGCACTAAGCTCTGAAGGATATTTAAAAGATTTTTAATGTCATTCTGAAATACACAGTCTGTGATTTTAAAGTCAATTGCAAATTAAACACAGCTTTTTCAAATTCTGCCTAATTAGGGGATCAAAAAACAGGGATGTCAGTCCTCTAAGTTACAAATACTGTTCATAAACTAGCAGCTGCTATTTATACCCCTTTCACACTGCAAAATGACTCCAGCCTTTTGATTCAAGAAATACCTGCACAACTGTTTTGTGTTCGAAAGCAGCTGGAGGGTGAAAGCATCTTTGGTTTGAGCATCGCGGGCCTGTTTAATTCTGCTGCCTGATCAGTCTGTAAAATACCATAAATTCTCTCTTTTTCACTGATACAGCCTCTGGACACTCATAAGAAGGCATCTGCCAAACAAAAGAACTCCCTTTGGCATTGCTTGCAGGGGACACAAGACTTGAGTGTAATAAGCAAAGGGGATTTTATTATTCAGACTACTGAGCAGAGGCACTACCTACAGTCCTCCTTGGCTCTTTCATTTCTAGACCAAACAACAAAAACTGCACTATAACTAGTGAGCTGATGCTTAATCTTCTCTTTCATGTGTTAGCTTTTCAAAACTGAATTCATGCATGTGGATGACCCTGCAACCAGCATAGGGAAATAAATTATTATTTAGAACCACATGTCAGTGAGCCCCATTAAAATTCTTACTCTACCGTTTAATATTTTCAGCTTACTATGTATCCCCATATTGGAAAGTGTGTATGCAGAAATTGTCTAGGCAAAGCTGGATGTTTCAGAAAGTCAACAGATATGAAGCAGCTGAAACTCTTGATTTAAGGAGCATATGATTATTTTTGGCAACTACAAAACAAATGAAGCTTTTTGGCAGAAATAGGGGCAGCTGTGACCGGCTTTAAATTTAGAAGAGAAACACCCATGTGTGCCACATCTCATATGTATGACACAATGTATTAGCCTGAGAAATCTACTAAAACAAGTAACTATTGAATTTATAAAGTCTAAAACTTCAAAATAGGAATCAAGCACTTATTTACTAAAGTGTCAGCAAGGTGAATAACCCAGTACTTCAGCACTTTCAATCCGTAGGCATGCTGAAAACTACATCAGTCCTTGCAACACCAAGCTCTGAGCATACACAGTTTGCAACTAAGGCCTGGGTTTTGCTCAGCCAACACCTCTAACCCAGATCCTCAGTCTTGGATCACACCTATCAGATCCAGACTTTGTACAGTAAACACATAGTTAATTATGAATTTTTAGTCCACACCAGTGTGGTTAGGGCATTCAGCGGAAAACTGTAACGCCAGTCTGGTCCTTGTTCTAAATTAGATAAAACTTCAAAAACCTCTACCCCTTCACAGGTGGAGGATGATAGCAGTGCTTAGGCGTGGATGGGCAAGAGAAGAGACTCTCTTTTTTTTTTTTTTTTTTGAGTAGGAGCTTGTCTGCTCTAAGTCCTAAATTCACCAGAGGGATGGGGATGGCTAAAATTGCAATCTTAAATGGAGGTAGAATCAGAAAAGTCTCCACGGATTCTGAAAGACAATTGGTAGCTAATTAGCACATTGTAACAAATTATTATTATTGTTAGCTAGGAGCTATTATTTCTACAACTGCTGGTTTCCTAGGTAAAGATTTCACTAGCAAGCAAGGCAACAGCTGTACAGTTCATTTGTCAATGATTCCTTATGCTCAGAAGCCAGGCTGAAGCTGTTGAGCAATCGGTTGCCCCATATTAAAAGATCACAGACAAAAAGTCTTCAGGCAAACACTCAAAATCCAAGCTGAATGAAGATCTGTACATACTATTCCCTATTAGGCACTGCAAAATTAGAGAGCTAATAAATCAATTTGGACTATAGAGTTAAGAATATAGTTCTCCATGTTTAGCTTTATCATCTTTACTTTCTGGCTGTGAAAAAAAGTCTAGATCACCTAATTCTACATCCATGATCTCTGAGATAGCCACATGGCACAAATTATCTTTCCAGTCCAACAGCAGTTGTGTGCAAAAGAGGAAAGGGTGTGACAGCAAAAACTGATCATTTCTGAACCTGGTTTGAGTGATGAAGAAAGATCAGCTTTTGCACCCAAATCTAAAACATTTTTTTTCCTCAAAATATTAATTAAATAAATAAAATTATTTAGGTTAGTTGCTGAGGTTCCTAAACTTTTATCACCATTATAAACTTACCTAAGTGTACAGTATAAAAATGTCAGAAATGTTCTTACTCCAAATGATGATCTGCTCTGAAATTGCCTTGTTCATATAAGTTGCAACTGTCCAAATACTGGGTTGCTGGAAGGTTTGACAAAAGTTTTTCAGACATTTAATTTGTGTTACTATTCACTGTACTTAACCATTTGAGAGACAGATTCAGCAACAAAAATCAGTGAGCTGTACATGAGCAGTCAGCCCCTGCAATATACCCCACCCACTTCAGAAACATTGCATGGACTTTATGTACCAAACACACACCAAACCCACCATTGATGTGCCAAGCCTCTCCGTGCAATCGTGAACTGCTGATCTGTTGCATTTAGGTTACATTGCACAAGGGCTGGACAACTGCATGGTTAACTCCCAGTGAAGCCTGCATTGGCACTGATCACCCTGCCCCGAGCTCCTGGGCTCCATCACCATGTGACACAGCTCTCTTCCAGCCCCACCAACACTGACCACACTGCATCAGCCCCTTAGCCAGTCCCCTAGGTAGAAGCTAGCTGAAATATAGATGCTATGCCTGTGTGCCTCTTTTCAGCATTTTCTAAGGGCTACCTTAGGCAACCACACAGCTCCTTTAAGTCTCACACTGAATCACACATTCCCCCTTGGACAGACATGGGTATGTATATGGGTGATGGAGGTACCTAATTAGAAGCTAGAATTCATACAGCGCAGCAACAGACACATTACAGGATGCCCAAGATTACAGATTTAGCTTAGTGTCAAAATTTTAGAGTAATTTTATCAGGCTTTACATTTCATATCTCTTTGATACTAAGTATACAGTAATTGGATTATCTTGTAACTTGAACAGGTGGCACTGCACAACTGCACAGTTCTTCAAAATCACTTTGGAGCCCCAAGGTTAGAAAAGATTCCGCTCAACTCCACTTCCACTTCAGTGAAATCCAAGTTGCTGAAACACAATTCTGCAGCAAATTCAGAAGAGCTACAATACATGTTAATGTGTATTCAATACTTTGACTTTCTGTAAGCTTAACCATTTAAAAATAAATACTAGAGAATTACTTACATTGTATTTTTTTCAGAACACTAAAGAGAAAATCTTAAATATTCATACATTCCATCCCCATTTTCCATGGAACACTTCCAATCTTCATTTTCATTGCTTCTTTAATGTTGGCAAGGAGAAATTAATTGCATTAATTCCTTAATTCTTCAACGAAGGAATCTAACTTTGATTTTTAAGATATGGCAGTTTCCTAATTAATTTCGTTTGAGAACTTTCTTCCCTGAAAAAGAACTTCAGGCAAGGTTATATGTAACTACATATTTTGCCTTTGTTTGGAATCCTTATAGCACTAAATTTTTTTTTAGCACTTTCAAAGTAATTAATGAAGTCAAAAAGTCTCTCGTGACATCACATTCCAGCCATGCTAAAGCCTCCTGCTTTAATCTCCACTCTCTGAGCCTGAAGTAAACAAGTGGTACTTAGCTTAGGTCAGTGAAATAAATTAGGGCAAGAAAAATCATGCCCATGATGTGCTTCATTCTGTAGTCTTACACACTTCCATGAAACTTCATGCCAGTGGTGTACCTCTCCCAAGATAAATGTAACAGCATTCTATACAACTGCAAAAATTCTAAAATAAAGTGAGGCAAATAAGTCTGGCTTTTTGCCAATTTCAAACAGCACAGAAATATGTTATTCTCATCCACTCCAGGTTTACAAATTTTGCTGTGAGCAAAACACATTTTTGCTGTATCCTTCCCTAAGTAATTTTCCCAGGGTAGAATATGGTTCTTCCTTGAAGAATTTTGCTTTGCAGAAAAACTGCTAGAACTTTTTTTTCTTATTAAAAGCAGTTTTGTGGAGTACATTGCAATGAAACACCCTCTCCTAACCACTTAATTATTCCAGCATCTATAGAAATCAGAGACAGGTAGTGGCAAAGTAACAGTTCTAAATTCTCCCCTAAAGGTTTCTTTTCTCCGCTCTTCCCCAGACTGCTGAGCGCGTGCTAGCCAAGTTGCTCAGAGACATTCACCTGAGGATGCCAGAAGATTCTTCTTTTTGGACTAGAAGTGAGTGAACAAATCATCATTCTTTTTGGTGAGATATAAAAATTCTCAAACCATCTTTCTCAAGTAAAAGATATTTATAAGCATTGCACAGTCCAAGCTATTATGTTATTCTTTAGCAAGACTGAGACTAGCTCAATGGTCTGGGAAAAGAGAAAAAAGAACCTTCTCTCTCCCAACTGCTAATTCACTGCAACTGGGGCATCTCCTGGAGCAGGCCAGTTTTATGCCATTCCTTATACACAATAAGGAGCAAATGCTTTTTCCAGTCCTATGTGAATGACATGAGACAAGACTCTCCTTCATGCTACTGAGGGATGTCTATACTGCCGGTTGCATAGTTATCTTCAAGCTAGCTAGTTCATATAGTCTAAGGAGCACAGGCATAGTAGCACAGAGCTCAGCATGGGCAACAAAAACCCATGAAATGGAAGCCCTAAGAAATAAATTAAATATTCAGTAATAGCCCAAACAGAGCTCTTGTAGCTGCTATGGCCAAAGTGCTACTGGGTCTTGGGCTAGGTTGCTTAAAGCTGCTAAGAAATGTCTTAATTTATAGGCCACGTCCTTAGCATTCTTTAAAAGCTCTTTTTCCTTTCTGCTCCACCCTGACTGGATGCAGATCCAACAAGGCACTGCTGATTTATTTTTTGTATGAAGTTGGCAAAATCATGTATGTCCAGTAGCTAGATTCTTCCTCTATAGCTCTTTCATTCCATGCCAGTGAGGAGGGTTTTTTGTTCCCTGAGCTGACATGCTGGAAGGTTTGCTTTCTTTGCTTTTTTGTTTAGGTTACACAAATTAAATGCAATCAGATCTCATGCTTGTGATCTAAAGTGCTCACCAATATATCATATTTTGCTGTGAATAAAGCACTTTTCAGATGCAGAGAGAGCAGAGGGTGAAAGGGGGCATCTTCCCCTGTAATAGCTGTTATGGAGGCTGGACTTGGTAAATCAGTGACTTAATCTGTTATAGTAAATAAGATGCTTTTCTATGCAGTCCTCAGTACGCAGACTTAAAACTCTAATACAGGAGACATAAATAAAGCATAAAAATAGTTCTTCTCAGCAGAGCCAAGATGATAAACCTGCTGCATTCAAAAAAAAATAAAATCAATTACTGTTTCCCAAGTGGTCACTGAAAAATAGCACGTGTTAGTGCATTTCATCAGATGAATAAATATAAGGAAAGTGTGACTAAAAGAAGAGTTGAGGGCCAGGGCTCCAAAGCTAACACTGACTCCTGGTTGTCACAAAAACAATCAGTGCTGGTATAGGAGCATGGAACTGCTAGAAGAGAGTTGAAAGCTGAGCTATGTTTTCTGCTGAGGCATTGGTCTCACAGCCCTCAGAGGGTGTGTTTGGGTTATTTCAGTGTCCCCTTTGTGAGCTGTGAACATTCGAAGGGTTATTTTTACCTAATTCTACCTCCAACACATGATTTCAAAGGCTTGATCTCAGGCCAACACAGCTGAATGTGCCCATGCACTCACAAATATGATGGCTCTTTATCTTAAATTTAACCTGAGGCCACCAGAACAGCAGGCATGCATCTATACAGTTAGACGGACTGGCAAGGTTATGAGGTAGAGACCATAATCAACTTACTCACCCCGTACAGTCAGAGTGGGATATTTAACAGATGCTTGTTGATGGGTTACACATGCCCCATTGACTTCAGCCTAACTCTGCACTTGCCTGGGAGGCCACTCACATGCGTGCAATAGTATTGGAGCTAAAGTTTAAAACTCGTCATTGACCAGGACATTTTTTTTGTTTTATATGATGGAAAACCAGACATGCCTTACATGCACATTGAATGCCATAAGTAAATCCTTTAAGATACAGTGTTGCTGAAAATTTCAGAGTTGAATATACTTTGGCAAACTAGATACACGCTCTATATGTACCTATGAACTTTCCCCTGCTGAACAAAATCATGCCTTCCAACTATTTCAGAAATGAAAATACCCCATGCAAGTTATATTAAAATATGTGAAAGTGTATAAAATGTATACACGGTCAAATGCAAACTCTAGCATCAAATACAGCATTGAGGTTTCTCAATCAACCACTCAGATCAGGAAATTCCAAAAGTTAATGGTCCATGGTCTTCTCTTCTATAACTCCATTGAAGCTGTTTTGCGTTCCCAGAACTCACTGACATAAAACATATGAAGCATTTCCATTAATTTTAATTTATTAATGTTTGTGTTACTTCATTTGTGGTGGAGACTGGTAGGAGATTCTATCTGGACAAGTTAACATCATGATAAAACTGAGCTAAATCCAATCTAGGTGTATAATCTTTGCATGAGAAAGCTGAAATCAAGACAAAGTGGCCCAAAGACCAATGAAGTACTTAACAGCTCAGGAGTTAGGTTAATTTCCTCTCTCTCCTACAGATTTCTGTGCGACCTTTGCAAATCACCTAAATCTACCTGCAATATTAATTCATTCCCATATTAGTGTATTTAATATAGAATAACTTAATTTCAGCTTGAGCTACTTTATTTCCTTCTGCAAGGACAATGAAATAAGCCAACCTTGAAGTTGGCATCAGTCACATTTTTTAGTCATTTAAACATTTATTTTTAAATCATATCAAAAGGAGCATATCTTTCTCACACTGTCATAACATAAGTAGCCCCTACAGTGCTTTATGAAAATTCAAAACAGACTCACTAGTCATGAAAAACATCAACCTGAAAGGACTTTTAGAGAGCCAAGACTGACTTAAATAGGATTAGAACTGAAGTTTGAACACATGAAGGAATTTGGACAATTATCCCATTGACTTCTCTGTTGTCAGGATGTCACCTAGCACTTGTGTTACGTTAGCTGTGACTGCTACATTGGACATTCATCAGGAAGAAATACACAAAAGTTTCCTGAAAAATATTGAAAATTTTTATATCAGTCATTTCCATTGATTTCTTTTCAGGAAATAAGACACAAAGGAACCCTTTCTGTTGCATTCTAGTGCCTACCATTCTGTTCTGTTACATTTTCCCCTACTGTTGCAAAGGTTGAGTGGGGAACGTTTAATGCTTTTATTTTTTTTTAATTCAAAATATATTTTAAAGTAATAATATGTAAAATATGTTTTCATGTATTTGGAAAATACCTTTTACTTTTCCCTTAACCTAGTTTCCTAGTGAAAAAAGCCGATCAACTCTATTCAAACAAGTCATTGTCTGAACTGCTAAAAGATACTCCCCTAAAATTGCAAATTCTTTGGTGTTTGCTTACAGAAGTTAAGCTGAAACATATTGGCAGTGCCAAAAAGCTATAGGCACTGTTCACTTATATCACAAACAAATTTGTCTAGCATTTTTGTTATTATTTTCATGTTTCTTGTTGATTAAATATTTCCTATACCTCCACATATTTCTTTTCACCTCTTCTAAGAGGTAAAATATACATGTGGACTTCTTAGTGTAGACTCTCACTTTTCTAAAAGGCAGAATATACTTGCTATATTTAAAGATCACACAATACCTTTCATGTGTACTCAGAGCTTCATTGAGTTGTATTGCAATATTATGAAATGTATGCATTTACTACAGGGGGTGGTTTCAGAGGCATTTAAAAATATGCCATATGACTGTCTTCTGAAATATGGCAAAACTTTGATATCATAAAAATGTTATACACTGAGATAGCCAAAATATGCATATGACATCGCTCTTTGTCAAGTATATATGATAGATCTAGTTATAGATGCTCCGATTCCCTTTTCAGAAGCCGTTTCTATTCTAGTGTAAACACAAAATTAAAAATACTGTAAAATAAACGGAAAAAACCCACTGATACTTCTCAGCCCTGAAGTATGACGTTTTAAAGATGTCAGATTTCACATTCTTTTTGTGCTCAGGGAGATTTTCTCATCTTTAGAATTGTCAACATGTGGCTAAATAAATGTGAAGAGCAAGAGATTTGCAAGGCTGTGACATACAAAAATCTCTGGTTAAACTCTGTTTCGCAGGAAAATAACTGGTGGAAAACTCTGGCCTCCAATATATCAATGAAATAGGACTGATTTCACTGGAAATTTCATGTATGCTTGCAATTGGGGAGAAAAATCAGGAATGAAGACTCTGTTGCTTTGCAGACCCAAGTTGCCCCCAGAAATCCAGAGAATGCTCCTGAGTGCTACATTCTATACATCTAAATCTCTAATTTAGCAGACAGATGTGAAAAAGCACATGTAGCCAGAAAACTCCCTAATGACAATACAGGGGGATGGAAAAGAGCACATACATGACAGCTAAGGCCAGTATTCATTTGTGCTCAAAATTAAAAACTATACTCAAGAAAAAAAAATGCCTATCATTAATCAAATGAACTTTGTAAGAGTTAAGAAGCCCTTGCTCATCTGCAAAAAAATTAGCCATAAATAACATTATTGTTACCAAGTTTTAGAATCATCTGATGTATAAAAGCAACTTTAACTTGACCTTTTATTTTATATTTCTTGCTAGGAGCATGTGCTATGCTGTGGGTTCACTAAAGGTGTCCCCAGTCTGCCCCACTCAGAGATACCTCTGTTAACAGAGGTCTTCTGCTGCTGCTTCTGCAAAGAGTGGCAGCTAGGACAGAGCAAATCCTCCTGGTTCCCAAGACCACAACTGTCCACTGGTTCCCTCTGCAGTGGTCTGAGAAAAGATTGTTTTCTAGCCACAAAGGAAAAGACAAAGTAACCCACAGTGCTGGGAACAAGGACCAGAAGTTCGGATTTCTTCTGTCCCAAGGAAGTGACTGCCTGGGTGGTTGACAGAGGTAAGTAGCCATTGCAAGCAAATCTCAGTGCAACACAGGGGTGTAGGTGTCCCTGGAAATTCCTTAAAACACCGGGATGTAATTGCTTATGCTACATGTAAATCGCAAATGAGAAAGCTCCAAATTTCCTGGAGATATGGAGAAGTGATAAGTGTCAGGCCATTCCTGACAGATTCAGACACATCAGTGCTAGAGAAAATGCTTCAACTTCCCAGATTTTCTCAGCTAAAACTACAGTCAAAGCAGAAATGAGAATGCATAGTTACCAAGATGACAGTTGACTTATTTAGTCCCCCAAATTGTCTTCCTTTGAATTAAAAATGCTTTCTGAGAAATAAAAAGACCTAACGTTTTTCTGCATTTTTAATTTTAAAAAATAACAGCATTCAAATATTATGACATTCTTTTAGACTGGCTTTTCATTTGCTCATTTTTTGTGGTTCTTTAATTATGCAATACATGGCAGTCTCTTAGTCTTTCACTATAATACACTGTCTCTCAGAAACAAACATGTTAATTGGGTACACACTTCTGGCTTGTGCAACGTGTCTAGTCAGCTCCCAAAGCATATGAACGCAGTTCCATATACCGCAGGTTTGAGTAAAAATATGAAAGCTGTAGTGGAGGGTATTTACAAAGGCCATCTTTGGCCTCAGGAGCTAACCTCCTTATGCAATGTCTCCTGGCGACTACTTTGAAATACCCTCTGCTGAAGCCTCTCTTGCTACCAGGCACAGGGACAGCTTAGGACAAAAAAAACCCCAAGGCTAAATTAGCCATTGTAAACACCCCACTTCTAAACACGCAGGATATTTTCATTAAGAGACTAAAGTGCAGGTACACTGTAAATTTATCATATGCTTACAGACTGATGTCTTCATGATGCCTCCAAACACTTCTGCAGCTCGTGCTCCTCTCACTAAGCTCCATGCAAGTACCTGCAAAACCCATGTGTATCAGTAGATTCTACCTGGGTTCAAACACCAGCAACTCACAGCCTTCTTGAAGCCTGCAGGATTAGCAAATACTACAAACCTAAAATTAATTATGGAAAATGTAACGCACAATGTATAATGTACAGACACAATGAATGCTCTAAGAGATCACTCCCGGGTCCACAAGGTGGACAGACTCAGACTAGCTTCTTGTGATAGTGATAGAAATGTTCCAGCACCCACTTTTTGCATACACATGCAAGTACTCCATAGTAAGAGTTATACTCTCTGAAACATGAATATGAAAGAAAGAAGATTTTGGTGGAAAATGTGTATGTTTTCATCA
The DNA here is from genome assembly GCA_013389945.1 of Fregata magnificens. NCBI lineage: Eukaryota > Metazoa > Chordata > Aves > Suliformes > Fregatidae > Fregata > Fregata magnificens. The sequence continues at coordinate 103,941 of WAAD01014683.1, forward strand.
GTATTTTTCATTGAAATGCTCCTGCAGGCTAATCAGAGCCATCATTTAGAACATAAACTCATGCTTCTCTTGGATCTCAGTTCATGAACTCTGCACAGAAAGGACTATGGATTCCATAAAAAGCATCAGTCCAGAAATTGCTCCACATGGGGTAAACTATGACCTTCTGTCTGGCTCCCAGTGAAATTAAGGGAGTTTTATCACTATAGGCGTTTCAAAAAGTGGGGGTGATAAATTCTGAAAGAAAAGATCAATATTTAGGTCAGCAGATAATTCTCCAGAGGGCCCAACCCTTTTACATTTGCCATCCACCTCCACCAGAAAGCAGTTTCACATCGAATGAAAAGCCATAAATCTTATGAATGTACAAAAGCAAAGGGAATGAACTTAGTCTAAAAGCCATCCAAAACAATACACAGAATGCATTCCTGAGAGACAACAGGAATATCTGTATGGACATAATCCACAATACACTGTGCCAGAAGTCTGACAACTAAGGATGGGAAGAAAAGACATATGCAAGAGTTCAGACCACATTTATGAAGAAAAGTCCTAAAATGTGAAAGCCACAACCTCTTTTGTAATATCCCAATTCCCTTATTTTTTGTCATGTAAGCCAATATTATCTGTAGCAAAATGGCTAAAAATGGTCTTATCTCATTCAACAGCTGTTGGATTGTCCCATGATAAAGAGACACTTCAACCCACGTTATTCTAATATCTAGATAAGCCACACTTAATTTTCTCTAGTACCTGAATAGAATCTGTGAGAGGGAAAATGTATTTTTTAGACCTAATTTTTGAAAGTTCATGTGAGTAGAAGTATATCATGCTGCCTTCTAATTTCTCTGAAAAGGATTAAGAAAACAGAAGATTCCCCAGAAATGCCCAGAGATGCAAGACAAGATCTGGCAGCCTTACTGATAGGCCACCCATGGAGTAAAGGACTACTTAACACAGGTACAGTTTGTAGGTTCTACCTTTATAAAGCTAATGGAAAACTGTGTCATTTTATTTGCACTTCATGAAATGTAAAAATGGTAAACAGTAGAAGAAAAGATTTTAAGAACCTGTTGGCTTGTTTGTTTGTTTCACATTGTTAGTTAACACCAGGAGATGTTAATACTCTATCTTTATTTTATTTTTTTAAGAGTGCGGAGTCCTAGGCTCATATGAGCTGTGACTTTTGGCTTAGGTTGATTAACTTCCCTATTTCTACTACGTTCATTCTCGCTGTCATATCCAAATCCAGTTTTCAAGAGGACGCCAAGTCC
>WAAD01014684.1:0-10423 GCA_013389945.1 Fregata magnificens
GAGTTTTCCTTCCCTTCTCGGTATCCTTCCCTTCCCAAGTCCTCCTGCTTCTCCCTCTCTCTCCCCAACTGAGTTTTTCCTGCTCTTTGCCTAACCTCACTGCACTCACAGGGGTTGGTGGGGAAGGATCGGGATCCGTTGCAGTATGACGCAGACATGCCCTCAGTAGGTCTGGGGTTATGTTGCAGGGTTCACTTTGGTGTGAGGTATTCTGGAGCATTGGTCAAATCACTCACAGTCCTTTATCTATGCCTGGGACCCATATTTCTCATGTTGTGGACCAATAAGACATAACTGAAAAGCTTTCCCAAGGAGCTGACAAAACAGCCCTTCTCATGACTGCACAAGGCCAGGAAAGAAAGGCAAGGCTGCATCTATGCAAGCAAATCATGCATGCTCTGGGTTGTTCTCTGGCTGCCACGTCTTGCACTCATGAGAGCACTTCTGTCTCTCCCAGGCACGGTGAAAGCTATCATCTCAGATGCTTCCTAGGCTGCATTCAAGGGGTGCAAGACACAGCAGGCACGATCTGCTGCAGCCTCAAGGTCCGACCAGGCATGGGCATTCCCAGCCTGGAGGTAGGACTGAAGGTCCATAGCAAAAGCTGCTTCTCTGCAGCAAGAGCAGGCACCAAAGGGAAATGCTATGCTGGTCTCACTTGGTGCCATAATACCCCTTCCAGGGGGGCTTTACTGGAACTGGGTTTGTTCCTTGTCTCCAAAGAGATGGTGTACGGGGGCTTTTTCTGTGTTTCATCCTTCCTGGCTGACCAGTCACCAGCATCCAGCATCCCTCATGTGTTGCACATGTTGTTCCTGGAGCGACCAGTGAGCTCTGGCCAGCCATCTGCACCCTTCCCACTTGCACCTGCAGGCGAGGTGAGCAGCAGGGCTAAAAGCTGTTTCCTCTCCCCCAGCCCTCACGTGGTCTCTTCACATTGCTCCCTGGTGCAGAGGAGTCCACAGGAGCTGTGAACATGCCCCAGGCATGTTTGCCAATGCAAGGGCCAGTTGTCCCCCATGCTGGTGGTCTCCTCTGCTTGGTGCCAAGGCAAGGGGCTGCTCTCCATGGGTACAGCTCCTGTGGCACCAGCACCAGATCCAGCTGGCAGGGGCTCAGGGACCTTCCTGGGTTTCTGTGAGGAGATGGGACATGTGGACAGTTGAGAAGGGTGGGAAGCCAGGTGAGGAAAAGCCCCGTTAGTCTTGTCCCATTGCACTGTTTGCTCTTGCCTAATCAGTAACATGTGTGGGTGATGGAGAGGATCCAGGCCCCTGCTTGCTCCCCATTCATTCCCATCACATCATCACTGGTGCTGCTTGTCTGGATACTTTCTGCTGAGATTTGTCCTGTGGGAAGATGCCAGCACCCTTGGCCAGGCTGTGGGGCTCCGAGCAGGAGCTGGTGCCATCTCTGCTGCCCTCCTCCTGCAGCTGGACTCTCCCTGGTGGTATCACCCAGCCTGAACCTCCATGGTCTGGCTTCTTGGGTCTGATCCCTGGGACTGGAGCAGGGGACCAGGGTGCTTTTCCTGGCCCAGGTCCCTGGAATAAAACTGAGCCCAAAAGTTATCTGATACAGGGACCCTTGTGCCCATGTAAGGGTCAGCTCTGTGCTTTTACAAGTTGCAGGTGCTACAGCTCATTGCAGTGTAGGCTCAGCCGTGAGCCAGGCGCACCCTTGCCCAGATCCCAGGGCTCAGAGCACCCTTTGGAAAGGGAGGGGGGACCCATCTTCTCTGCCCTCAGATGCACCTATCTTCTCTTTATGCACAGTAGCAGTAAAAACTGGAGATTTAAGAGAAAATCAGGAGGACAAGCAAATAGGAGACTTGTCCTGCTGCCAGAAGTCTCTGGAAAGTACCTTCCCCATTACCCATTCCTCCCAATAAACCGGTAGGCAGTGATGGGAGGCTTAGTGCCATTTCTGTGTTACTCCCCACCTCTCCCTCCTGTTTTCCTGCTTAGCTGTGCCTCTAGGTAAGGTGCTCTCTGCACCTCGTGGTGTGCCCCCCGGCAAGGAGGCTGGGGGAAACCTATCCTCCCTCCTTCTCTCAGTTGTTCTGCAACCACAGCAAAATAGCATGGCTGCATGGCAAAACAGAGCTGGGTCTGTAGGAGATTGAGGTGAGGTGGCACCACCCAGCTCAGACTGCAGGGATGGGGCTTGGAGGGGACTAATGAAGATCTGGGAGCTCCCTTAGCTCTACTTGGGAGTAGATGGGAGGGACAACCATGAGGCGAAAATCAGGGAAGGGCAGCAGCAAGAAGAGAAGATTTTGGAGCTTCTCATAAATTTGGGAAATTGATGTGCAGCCCGAGGCTGGCTGGGATGCATTAAACCCATAAGCGTGCAAAACCCTTCCTTATCTGGGGTGAAAAGGAAGAGCCAGAAGATTGCTTGCAGTAAAGCACACTTGGAAGCTCTTCCTGTGATCCTTGTTTAGCTCTATCAAGTGCAAACCTCTAATCCTGGGGTCTCCCTTTCCCTCTGTCTGCTTGGCCCCATGCTGCCCAGTTTCTGCCCAGTTTCCTTGGATCCCTCTGCCCCAGGCTTTACCTGAGTGGCAACTCTTCTGTGCCTGTCCAGAGGGATTTGACAGCTGTGTTGTGTCACTACAGATGTGCCAGGTGTGGTACGGCTGCTTGGCTTGGGAGGTTCATCCTCCACAGCCTTCAGTCTGCCTCTTCCACAAACACATCTCACTCTTATCCACTTTCCCACAGAAAGCAAGATTTTCTTTCTTGCAGATGTTTTGACTGGGAAAACCCCTCCTCTGCTGGGCTGTGCACTGACTGTCCCCACACTGCAAGCACACAACTGTGTTTACATGCACATTCCTTAATCTTGTTTAAATTATCAAGCCATGACTTTCTACTGTCTCTGGGGGGGATGAGGCTCCAGAAAAGCAGCATTTATTATCGGGAGTCTTGTGAGCCACTGAGGTGGTCTTTNCAGTAAAAACTGGAGATTTAAGAGAAAATCAGGAGGACAAGCAAATAGGAGACTTGTCCTGCTGCCAGAAGTCTCTGGAAAGTACCTTCCCCATTACCCATTCCTCCCAATAAACCGGTAGGCAGTGATGGGAGGCTTAGTGCCATTTCTGTGTTACTCCCCACCTCTCCCTCCTGTTTTCCTGCTTAGCTGTGCCTCTAGGTAAGGTGCTCTCTGCACCTCGTGGTGTGCCCCCCGGCAAGGAGGCTGGGGGAAACCTATCCTCCCTCCTTCTCTCAGTTGTTCTGCAACCACAGCAAAATAGCATGGCTGCATGGCAAAACAGAGCTGGGTCTGTAGGAGATTGAGGTGAGGTGGCACCACCCAGCTCAGACTGCAGGGATGGGGCTTGGAGGGGACTAATGAAGATCTGGGAGCTCCCTTAGCTCTACTTGGGAGTAGATGGGAGGGACAACCATGAGGCGAAAATCAGGGAAGGGCAGCAGCAAGAAGAGAAGATTTTGGAGCTTCTCATAAATTTGGGAAATTGATGTGCAGCCCGAGGCTGGCTGGGATGCATTAAACCCATAAGCGTGCAAAACCCTTCCTTATCTGGGGTGAAAAGGAAGAGCCAGAAGATTGCTTGCAGTAAAGCACACTTGGAAGCTCTTCCTGTGATCCTTGTTTAGCTCTATCAAGTGCAAACCTCTAATCCTGGGGTCTCCCTTTCCCTCTGTCTGCTTGGCCCCATGCTGCCCAGTTTCTGCCCAGTTTCCTTGGATCCCTCTGCCCCAGGCTTTACCTGAGTGGCAACTCTTCTGTGCCTGTCCAGAGGGATTTGACAGCTGTGTTGTGTCACTACAGATGTGCCAGGTGTGGTACGGCTGCTTGGCTTGGGAGGTTCATCCTCCACAGCCTTCAGTCTGCCTCTTCCACAAACACATCTCACTCTTATCCACTTTCCCACAGAAAGCAAGATTTTCTTTCTTGCAGATGTTTTGACTGGGAAAACCCCTCCTCTGCTGGGCTGTGCACTGACTGTCCCCACACTGCAAGCACACAACTGTGTTTACATGCACGTTCCTTAATCTTGTTTAAATTATCAAGCCATGACTTTCTACTGTCTCTGGGGGGGATGAGGCTCCAGAAAAGCAGCATTTATTATCGGGAGTCTTGTGAGCCACTGAGGTGGTCTTTGGTGAAGAAATCAAGTGTTTTCCTTGAAAGACCCTGCAACTTGTAGTTTCCCACCTTTTATTTAGTTGATACGGCTTTTGGAAAGGCACCAGTCAGCATTTACAGTGATGGATGACAGCCACTGTATTGCAAAGAACAAAAGCAGAAGTGTCCCAGATATAGAATCATAGAATCATAGAATCATTAAGGTTGGAAAAGACCTCTAAGATCATCAAGTCCAACCATCAACTAACACCACCATGACTCCTATATGCTATGGCTACAGATTCACCCTCTTCTCACAGTTCTTGGTTTCATTTCCCAGCTACTGCACAATGCTCCAGCATCCTCCTCTGCCCCTGCCAAGGCCAGCTACCCCAGGGAATTCCTGATGTTGGAGCCTGCAAGGGTTTCATTGCCTGCCTGGGGTGAAAGCAGGGCTGAAGTCTGCTGGGTTGATCCCTGCTGTTTCCAAAGGCTGTGTCTGTGCTGTGCAATGGCTCTTTGCTGAGCCTGTGGGATTTGGTTGGCCTGGGCAGGGCAGCAGGTCCTGGAGATGCTGGCACTCAGCTCTGCACTTCTCACTTGGGGTAGGGAGGCTCTGCCCTGTTTGCGTTGCATTGCCCCATATCTCAGCATAGATACTAGGAGCAGTAGATATTTTGCAGCATGACAGGGGATGGTAGGAGGGAAGCTCTCTCCACCTTGGCCTGGTTTCAAGCTAAACTACTCGCTAGCCCTGCTGCTAGCAAAGCCAATGCAGGTGGCTTGTTGCAAAAATTTGTATCTCCTGGCATGCTCATGTGCTGTAGAACCAGTGTTTAAAATTGTGTTAGTGCAAACTAAAGCAAAAAAATCACCACAAAGGGCCATTTGTGAGTCAGCCTCGTACCAAGAGGTGCTCAGATCTCCAGCCCAACTTGGCAGCTGGTGCAGTGGTAATGGGAGAAATGGGGACTGCGTTGCAGCTGTTGGGATGAGGACAAGGGAGTACAGCTTGCTGCCACTGCATTCAGGTTCTGTCCCCTTCCCTCCTGCAGGGACAACTGTTTTAATTTATCTCTGAGCTTTGTTCAGTGAGGATTTTGGGCATCATTCATGAGTGATCCTATAGTGCAGGAGTTATTTAAGTCAGTCTTGGTGGGAGAGGTGTTCCCGGAGGCGAGCAGGCGATGGGACAACTGGGCTCTGGAAAGGTGTGCGCCCACTTGGCAGGGTTGTGGAGGACAGCAGTGAGTTTGGTTAGAGGTCTGGATGACCTGGCCTCCAAGCACAGGCTGAAGGATCTTGGGTTTACCCTGCTTCCAGGAACGGATAAGACGGTCTCCAAGTGCACAGAGGGATGCTGCGAAAAGAAAGTGAAAAAAGTATTCTCTGAGTTTACTTCTGATAGGTCAAGAAACCACAGGGGACCTTGGGGTCAGACTTTAGGGGGAAATTTGATTTAGTAAAAAGAGGCAGCTGAAGAAATGCTACATCTCCACTGCTGGAAACTTTTACAGTTAGACCAGTGCCTGTTGGAAAGCTTTGGCAGCCTTGGCTCTGTTTTGCCAGCATAATTTGAGTTTGGGTTTGAGAAAAAAAGAAAGCAACCCAAAGAGAGAAAAGAAAAGAGCTCTTCAGGGCGAATGTGAAGCCAAAGAGTTCAGCATCAAATGCCTTTTGAAAGCAGCTGTGGAGACTTGCTCCGAGATAAATAAAGGCTGGTTTGAAGCTGGAGAGCTAGCTGGCAGGACACACTGTTCCCATCTTGCCAAACACTTCCCGGACCACCTGTCCTTGCAGGGCTGGGTTCCCTGCAGAGCTGCTGGGAGCTGCCATGGTGCCACACACTTTGGCGGAGTGGCTGGGTATACCGCCAGGATCTTGATGCTCAGCCCAGGCTTGGAGCAGGGGCAGGACTCAGGGTGTCATGGGGAGGGGGAAGCCTTTAAGGGGTCCTTTCTCTCTCTGGAGAGCTCAGAGAGCTGGAGACCTTTCCACCTGGTTGTTTATCCTCACCCTTGTGAGGTTTTGAGGATTTTTGAGTGGGAGGCAGCTGTGAGAGTTTGGCTGGCAGATGTGTGCTGGCAGATGTGCACTGCCAGACCCCCTGGGTAGTACCAAATGGAGGCTGTGATTTTGGGTTGGTGCAAGGTCTGAAGCATCTGAGTCAAGGGAGTTTTAACCAAAGCGGACCCTAAAGTATCTGTGCTCAGTGCTTTAGCAGAATGAGGAAGGGCTCGAGCAGAAAACTACTGGAACAGGATCAGAAGCCAGACACGGAGATACACCGGCTTGGAGGAGAAAACAGACATGTAAATGGAGACGGAGGGGGCCAACAGCAGGTTGGGTTTCTCTGGATCTCATTTGTCTTCCTTGTGCTGCAACTGTCTAAAGTAAATTCTGGGGGGCTGTGGTGTGCCAGAACACACCGGGGCCATTCATCACAGGCTGTGCTGGCAGTTGGGACAAGTCCGTGCCAAGCAGAAGCTCCCAGCTGCCCAGAGGGGCTCTGCCTCATTTGCATCATCAGTTTTGAGGCTGCAGCCTTTCCCATACTGCATGCAGGCAAATGCAAGGAGAGAACAACTTCTTCCAACAGGGCATAAACCCCTGCAAATGTGACCCTGCAGTGCTTTTCTACAAGAGCTCTGGCTGGGCTTCAGGAGGGTCATTGCTCTCTCTGCTCCCAGAACCCCTTCAGCTCAGTCCGGGAAGGAATTCCTCCTGGTCTGGTACCCTGGTAGGGTATTGCTGGTTGCACTCACACAAGCCTTCTGGGTCAGTACTTTCCAGTCTGAACAGTCCCAATCTGCTCAGCGTTGCTTCTTCTCTTCCAGTAAAGCTGCTCTCCTGTCCCAAACAGTGTGTGTGAAGTTCTGCAATGTTTTGATATGGATCTGCTATGAAGGGCTTTCTCTGAAAGCCAGGAGATCGAGGCTGAGTACAGCTCTGGTGTGAAGAGAGTCTGCAGCTCCGTGCCACACTTGCGTGGGCCATCGGGGACAGCACGGACAAAGAGTTGAATGTAGAAATTCCCAAGTGAGCCTTTTTCTCAGCTGCTTGCAGAGGGAGCTGGAGGAGGCCATGGTGGCTGGGTCTTTGGGGGCTTCTCCATGGAGCAGAAGGGTCTGCGTAGCATCTTCCTTCCCAGACTTCCTGTGGGATACTTCTGTCTGAGGATTTCCAGGCAGAGGATGACCAGAGCCAGGAAGAAGTCATCAGAGAGAGTAAAGCTGGAGTCTGCGGGGAGGGGGGGGGGGCAGAGCTGCCAAGAGTGCAAAGGCAGCACAGGGCTGGGGAAGTCTCCGAAGCAAATATGATGTACCAGGCTGGTATTCCTACCAGGGCACAGCAGCAAAGAGTGGAAAGTCCCTGACTGGCTCTTCTGTGTCCATGCCCTGCCAAGGAAGGACTTGCTTGTGGATTCTTTTCTACAGGAAACAGAGGGGAGAGGCCTCAGGATAGCAGTCAGAGGGATGGGAAAAGAAAAGGCAGCCACATCCTTCCTTCAGGCTGCTCCAAGCACAGCTGCGGTGTTAGCTGGGCCCCTAAACTGCACAGGGAAGCTGTTGGGAGGTCCTGGGCAGCAGGTCCAGGACTTCTCATCTGCAAGCTGGGAGTATAACACTGAAGCCTGCTTGGCCCCTCAGCTCCCCTCTCCTCTCCTAATGCTACCACAGTCCCCTTAGAAGTGCACTGCCCCCCCGGAAACCCTGAAGGTCTTTTAAAGCCTCGTCCTGCTTCAGGGAGGCTGACCCGGGACTCCCTTTCACTGCTGGTTAGAAACATCCTCCTCGTGTCCTGCCGCAGTGCTCCCAGGGCCAATCCAGCTGCTCCTGTGCTAATGTTGTCCCTAGGCCTGCCATGAGCTGTGTCCATCCCCAAAATGATCAGGTTGCAAGTTTAAAGCAAATGAGAGTGTCCTTTTCACATCCTCTGTAGAAAAGTCATGGAAACCTACAGCACAGGGTGCTGGAGAGGCTCAGCCAGGGCTGGACAAACTCCTCATGGGTGGCACATAGGTCTCATGCAAGCTCCACCTGGGGAAATTCCTGTGCTAGTGACTCCTGGGTGCTGGGAGGGGGTGGCAGGGAAGGATTACTCTGGTTTGCTCTGTTTCTTGTGCTTTTTCTTATATATCTAGTAGTGGTCTCAGCTGGAGAGAGAGCCAGTGTGATATAGCCTCTGTCCTGACCCAGCACTGCAGTTCTTGGACTGTCTCTCCTCTGCCCTTTGAACTGATAAATTTCACGTGGTATCTATTACATCTACTTATTCTCATAAGATATCCTGCCGCTCCTCTGAATCATCAGAGAGTGTCATTAACCTGCTCCCACATTTTGTGTTGATGTCCCGTGACCAGCCCCATGGGGTCCCAGGGCAGCTCTCCGATGGACCGAGCCCTGTAGTCACTGCTCTTTCGAAACACCCTGCTTGCTGCAGGTTTAACCCCAGCCGGCAACTAAGCACCACACAGCCACTCGCTGACTCCCCCCACAATGGGATGGAGGAGAGAATTGGAAGAGTAAAAGTGAGAAAACTCGTGAGTTGAGATAAAAACAGTTTAATAGGGAAAGCAAAAGCTGCGCACGCAAGCAAAGCAAAACAAGGAATTCATCCACTACTTCCCATCGGCAGGCAGGCGTTCAGCCATCTCCAGGAAAGCAGGGCTCCACCTCTCCAGCCTCACCACAACCCAGTGGCACCTCTGCCTACTCCTGTGTGCTGCATGATGTCCCCCCAGAGGCAGGGTTTACCCAGGCAGAGCAATTGCCTGGGTAAGTGGGGGCTTTGGTTTAACTAAGGCACCTTGAAAACACGCCGGGGCTGTACAGGGCAATGCAGACTTCAGATCTAGCACTCGCATGGGCAGCAAACACCTGGATGAGGATGAAGAGCTGTTGCATTTGGGTGCAGATACATGCAGGAAAGCCAGGGCTGGGGTAGCAAGGCTGGGATGAGGGGTACTAACAGAGATCCTTCCTTGCCCTTCATCCCCAGGAGGTCTTCACCTACTGAGCGTTTCTCACATCCTGAGGAAGCAGCTGCAGACAAGCTGTGAGCGCTGTCCAGGAGGGAGCGTGTTGGTCCTTTGACCTTGCATCCTGCAGGGACAAGAGCTCTCCTGGCTCCTTGCCCTGCCCTAGCAATGCTTAACCAAATGTCCCTGCCTCCCCAAAAAATCCCGACCAGCAGAAAAAGCCAGCCACCCACCGGGAAGGAGAAGGAAGGCACCACCAAGCTGCTTCTTGTCTTTGTTCGGGCAGGCAAAGTCCAAAGCTAGCTATCACATGGAGCCGTTCCCGGCCGTGGATGTGTGCCAGCACATCCCAGAGACCCACAGGAACTGGCAGCAGAGAAAAACAAGCTGGAGAGGACTTTGCCTGAGGGTATCTAAGGGGGCCCAGGGCTCAAGACACGATGTATGAGGTTGGGCAGTCTTTTTGTGTGCTCCCTGTGCCTCTCTGCTCACCGCTATGGAGCCCTCCAGCTCCTTACAGTAAAGAAACAGTTAGGTCCCATCTGCCCAGGGAGATTGGTAGGGGACAGGTCTGGTACAGTGTTTGTGAGCAGCCCAGACCACATTTGGTGCTGACTGTGGAGTGAAAAACTGCTGATGGGTCACTCCAACACATTTTAAGTATTTTGTGGCTTGGTTGTTGGGTTGGTTTTTTCATTTTTTGTTTCTTTTTGGCTTTTTTTATTTAAAAATAGAGTGATTTCTGGGGACAGGGATGCTTGGGGTGAACACAGCAAGCCTCAGAGATGGATACAAAGTAAGGGGCTGCTCTGAGAGATGCCTGCCCTCCATCTAAATCTCTTGTGGCAGCTGTTGCTGCATCCCAAACACCATTTCTGGAGGGGCAAGAGGGTTCGTGGTCATCTTGTGGAAGGACAGCCCTTGTCCCCAGCTCATCCTATGGCGGAGGAGCAGCCCCAGCAGAGCATGTGTTGGAGAGTTTATCAGGCAGACGTGGCTGCAGCTCTGAGCCCCGAGAGCACCTGGGTTGTGGGGGAATTACCCTGCAGAGCTCTGTTCCGCAGTGGCAATGGGCTCATCCTTCTGCTGTGGCTCCGCCATGGTCTGTGTGTCCCTCTCCTCCTTCCCTGTATAATGGGGTGTCAGATCTACTCTTCCACTCGTTGCCTGTCTCGTCTATTTAGAAGAGATCATAAGCTCTTCAGGGTCCAGTGTAGGTCTGAGTCTCTGGACGCCACCCGTAAGAGTCGTGATTCCTGCATGGCTTGAACAGGCACGTCCCTGCCATCGTGCTGAGTGCTGGCACTGGCCATGGCAAATACTTCAGCGCTGTCTTTCCCTCTCTAA